>CATQFJ010000083.1:0-67552 GCA_956483585.1 Gymnocheta viridis
TAACGCTTGAAAAGAAAAGGATATAGCCTTTTCTATTAATTAAAAAAAATTATGTTAGTTATTTTTTTTTAATTTAATACATTTTATTGAAAACAAAATGCTATGTAATAGCTTTGCCTCGGCAGTTCTCGAGTGCCACATGTCTTTTTTTATTGGCGTATCAGTAACGCTTGAAAAGAAAAGGCTATAGCCTTTTCTATTAATTAAAAAAAATTATGTTAGTTATTTTTTTTTAATTTAATACATTTTATTGAAAACAAAATGCTATGTAATAGCTTTGCCTCGGCAGTTCTCGAGTGCCACATGTCTTTTTTTATTGGCGTATCAGTAACGCTTGAAAAGAAAAGGATATAGCCTTTTCTATTAATTAAAAAAAATTATGTTAGTAATTTTTTTTTAATTTAATACATTTTATTGAAAACAAAATGCTATGTAATAGCTTTGCCTCGGCAGTTCTCGAGTGCCACATGTCTTTTTTTATTGGCGTATCAGTAACGCTTGAAAAGAAAAGGATATAGCCTTTTCTATTAATTAAAAAAAATTATGTTAGTTATTTTTTTTTAATTTAATACATTTTATTGAAAACAAAATGCTATGTAATAGCTTTGCCTCGGCAGTTCTCGAGTGCCACATGTCTTTTTTTATTGGCGTATCAGTAACGCTTGAAAAGAAAAGGCTATAGCCTTTTCTATTAATTAAAAAAAATTATGTTAGTTATTTTTTTTTAATTTAATACATTTTATTGAAAACAAAATGCTATGTAATAGCTTTGCCTCGGCAGTTCTCGAGTGCCACATGTCTTTTTTTATTGGCGTATCAGTAACGCTTGAAAAGAAAAGGCTATAGCCTTTTCTATTAATTAAAAAAAATTATGTTAGTTATTTTTTTTTAATTTAATACATTTTATTGAAAACAAAATGCTATGTAATAGCTTTGCCTCGGCAGTTCTCGAGTGCCACATGTCTTTTTTTATTGGCGTATCAGTAACGCTTGAAAAGAAAAGGCTATAGCCTTTTCTATTAATTAAAAAAAATTATGTTAGTTATTTTTTTTTAATTTAATACATTTTATTGAAAACAAAATGCTATGTAATAGCTTTGCCTCGGCAGTTCTCGAGTGCCACATGTCTTTTTTTATTGGCGTATCAGTAACGCTTGAAAAGAAAAGGCTATAGCCTTTTCTATTAATTAAAAAAAATTATGTTAGTTATTTTTTTTTAATTTAATACATTTTATTGAAAACAAAATGCTATGTAATAGCTTTGCCTCGGCAGTTCTCGAGTGCCACATGTCTTTTTTTATTGGCGTATCAGTAACGCTTGAAAAGAAAAGGCTATAGCCTTTTCTATTAATTAAAAAAAATTATGTTAGTTATTTTTTTTTAATTATTACATTTTATTGAAAACAAAATGCTATGTAATAGCTTTGCCTCGGCAGTTCTCGAGTGCCACATGTCTTTTTTTATTGGCGTATCAGTAACGCTTGAAAAGAAAAGGCTATAGCCTTTTCTATTAATTAAAAAAAATTATGTTAGTTATTTTTTTTAATTTAATACATTTTATTGAAAACAAAATGCTATGTAATAGCTTTGCCTCGGCAGTTCTCGAGTGCCACATGTCTTTTTTTATTGGCGTATCAGTAACGCTTGAAAAGAAAAGGCTATAGCCTTTTCTATTAATTAAAAAAAATTATGTTAGTTATTTTTTTTTAATTTAATACATTTTATTGAAAACAAAATGCTATGTAATAGCTTTGCCTCGGCAGTTCTCGAGTGCCACATGTCTTTTTTTATTGGCGTATCAGTAACGCTTGAAAAGAAAAGGCTATAGCCTTTTCTATTAATTAAAAAAAATTATGTTAGTTATTTTTTTTTAATTTAATACATTTTATTGAAAACAAAATGCTATGTAATAGCTTTGCCTCGGCAGTTCTCGAGTGCCACATGTCTTTTTTTATTGGCGTATCAGTAACGCTTGAAAAGAAAAGGCTATAGCCTTTTCTATTAATTAAAAAAAATTATGTTAGTTATTTTTTTTTAATTTAATACATTTTATTGAAAACAAAACGCTATGTAATAGCTTTGCCTCGGCAGTTCTCGAGTGCCACATGTCTTTTTTTATTGGCGTATCAGTAACGCTCAAAAAGAAAAGGCTATAGCCTTTTCTATTAATTAAAAAAAATTATGTTAATTATTTTTTTTTAATTTAATACATTTTATTGAAAACAAAATGCTATGTAATAGCTTTGAGTCGGCAGTTCTCGAGTGCCCCATGTCTTTTTTTATTGGCGTATCAGTAACGCTTGAAAAGAAAAGGCTATAGCCTTTTCTATTAATTAAAAAAAATTATGTTAGTTATTTTTTTTTAATTTAATACATTTTATTGAAAACAAAATGCTATGTAATAGCTTTGCCTCGGCAGTTCTCGAGTGCCACATGTCTTTTTTTATTGGCGTATCAGTAACGCTTGAAAAGAAAAGGCTATAGCCTTTTCTATTAATTAAAAAAAATTATGTTAGTTATTTTTTTTTAATTTAATACATTTTATTGAAAACAAAACGCTATGTAATAGCTTTGGCTCGGCAGTTCTCGAGTGCCAAATGTCTTTTTTTATTGGCGTATCAGTAACGCTTGAAAAGAAAAGGCTATAGCCTTTTCTATTAATTAAAAAAAATTATGTTAGTTATTTTTTTTTAATTTAATACATTTTATTGAAAACAAAATGCTATGTAATAGCTTTGCCTCGGCAGTTCTCGAGTGCCACATGTCTTTTTTTATTGGCGTATCAGTAACGCTTGAAAAGAAAAGGCTATAGCCTTTTCTATTAATTAAAAAAAATTATGTTAGTTATTTTTTTTAATTTAATACATTTTATTGAAAACAAAATGCTATGTAATAGCTTTGCCTCGGCAGTTCTCGAGTGCCACATGTCTTTTTTTATTGGCGTATCAGTAACGCTTGAAAAGAAAAGGCTATAGCCTTTTCTATTAATTAAAAAAAATTATGTTAGTTATTTTTTTTTAATTTAATACATTTTATTGAAAACAAAATGCTATGTAATAGCTTTGCCTCGGCAGTTCTCGAGTGCCACATGTCTTTTTTTATTGGCGTATCAGTAACGCTTGAAAAGAAAAGGCTATAGCCTTTTCTATTAATTAAAAAAAATTATGTTAGTTATTTTTTTTTAATTTAATACATTTTATTGAAAACAAAACGCTATGTAATAGCTTTGCCTCGGCAGTTCTCGAGTGCCACATGTCTTTTTTTATTGGCGTATCAGTAACGCTCAAAAAGAAAAGGCTATAGCCTTTTCTATTAATTAAAAAAAATTATGTTAGTTATTTTTTTTTAATTTAATACATTTTATTGAAAACAAAATGCTATGTAATAGCTTTGCCTCGGCAGTTCTCGAGTGCCACATGTCTTTTTTTATTGGCGTATCAGTAACGCTTGAAAAGAAAAGGCTATAGCCTTTTCTATTAATTAAAAAAAATTATGTTAGTTATTTTTTTTTAATTTAATACTTTTTATTGAAAACAAAATGCTATGTAATAGCTTTGCCTCGGCAGTTCTCGAGTGCCACATGTCTTTTTTTATTGGCGTATCAGTAACGCTTGAAAAGAAAAGGCTATAGCCATTTCTATTAATTAAAAAAAATTATGTTAGTTATTTTTTTTTAATTTAATACATTTTATTGAAAACAAAATGCTATGTAATAGCTTTGCCTCGGCAGTTCTCGAGTGCCACATGTCTTTTTTTATTGGCGTATCAGTAACGTTTGAAAAGAAAAGGCTATAGCCTTTTCTATTAATTAAAAAAAATTATGTTAGTTATTTTTTTTTAATTTAATACATTTTATTGAAAACAAAACGCTATGTAATAGCTTTGGCTCGGCAGTTCTCGAGTGCCACATGTCTTTTTTTATTGGCGTATCAGTAACGCTCAAAAAGAAAAGGCTATAGCCTTTTCTATTAATTAAAAAAAATTATGTTAATTATTTTTTTTTAATTTAATACATTTTATTGAAAACAAAATGCTATGTAATAGCTTTGCCTCGGCAGTTCTCGAGTGCCACATGTCTTTTTTTATTGGCGTATCAGTAACGCTTGAAAAGAAAAGGCTATAGCCTTTTCTATTAATTAAAAAAAATTATGTTAGTTATTTTTTTTTAATTTAATACATTTTATTGAAAACAAAATGCTATGTAATAGCTTTGCCTCGGCAGTTCTCGAGTGCCACATGTCTTTTTTTATTGGCGTATCAGTAACGCTTGAAAAGAAAAGGCTATAGCCTTTTCTATTAATTAAAAAAAATTATGTTAGTTATTTTTTTTTAATTTAATACATTTTATTGAAAACAAAACGCTATGTAATAGCTTTGCCTCGGCAGTTCTCGAGTGCCACATGTCTTTTTTTATTGGCGTATCAGTAACGCTCAAAAAGAAAAGGCTATAGCCTTTTCTATTAATTAAAAAAAATTATGTTAGTTATTTTTTTTTAATTTAATACATTTTATTGAAAACAAAATGCTATGTAATAGCTTTGCCTCGGCAGTTCTCGAGTGCCACATGTCTTTTTTTATTGGCGTATCAGTAACGCTTGAAAAGAAAAGGCTATAGCCTTTTCTATTAATTAAAAAAAATTATGTTAGTTATTTTTTTTTAATTTAATACATTTTATTGAAAACAAAACGCTATGTAATAGCTTTGGCTCGGCAGTTCTCGAGTGCCAAATGTCTTTTTTTATTGGCGTATCAGTAACGCTTGAAAAGAAAAGGCTATAGCCTTTTCTATTAATTAAAAAAAATTATGTTAGTTATTTTTTTTTAATTTAATACATTTTATTGAAAACAAAATGCTATGTAATAGCTTTGCCTCGGCAGTTCTCGAGTGCCACATGTCTTTTTTTATTGGCGTATCAGTAACGCTTGAAAAGAAAAGGCTATAGCCTTTTCTATTAATTAAAAAAAATTATGTTAGTTATTTTTTTTTAATTTAATACATTTTATTGAAAACAAAATGCTATGTAATAGCTTTGCCTCGGCAGTTCTCGAGTGCCACATGTCTTTTTTTATTGGCGTATCAGTAACGCTTGAAAAGAAAAGGCTATAGCCTTTTCTATTAATTAAAAAAAATTATGTTAGTTATTTTTTTTAATTTAATACATTTTATTGAAAACAAAATGCTATGTAATAGCTTTGCCTCGGCAGTTCTCGAGTGCCACATGTCTTTTTTTATTGGCGTATCAGTAACGCTTGAAAAGAAAAGGCTATAGCCTTTTCTATTAATTAAAAAAAATTATGTTAGTTATTTTTTTTTAATTTAATACATTTTATTGAAAACAAAATGCTATGTAATAGCTTTGCCTCGGCAGTTCTCGAGTGCCACATGTCTTTTTTTATTGGCGTATCAGTAACGCTTGAAAAGAAAAGGCTATAGCCTTTTCTATTAATTAAAAAAAATTATGTTAGTTATTTTTTTTTAATTTAATACATTTTATTGAAAACAAAACGCTATGTAATAGCTTTGCCTCGGCAGTTCTCGAGTGCCACATGTCTTTTTTTATTGGCGTATCAGTAACGCTCAAAAAGAAAAGGCTATAGCCTTTTCTATTAATTAAAAAAAATTATGTTAGTTAATTTTTTTTTAATTTAATACATTTTATTGAAAACAAAATGCTATGTAATAGCTTTGCCTCGGCAGTTCTCGAGTGCCACATGTCTTTTTTTATTGGCGTATCAGTAACGCTTGAAAAGAAAAGGCTATAGCCTTTTCTATTAATTAAAAAAAATTATGTTAGTTATTTTTTTTTAATTTAATACTTTTTATTGAAAACAAAATGCTATGTAATAGCTTTGCCTCGGCAGTTCTCGAGTGCCACATGTCTTTTTTTATTGGCGTATCAGTAACGCTTGAAAAGAAAAGGCTATAGCCATTTCTATTAATTAAAAAAAATTATGTTAGTTATTTTTTTTTTAATTTAATACATTTTATTGAAAACAAAATGCTATGTAATAGCTTTGCCTCGGCAGTTCTCGAGTGCCACATGTCTTTTTTTATTGGCGTATCAGTAACGTTTGAAAAGAAAAGGCTATAGCCATTTCTATTAATTAAAAAAAATTATGTTAGTTATTTTTTTTTAATTTAATACATTTTATTGAAAACAAAACGCTATGTAATAGCTTTGGCTCGGCAGTTCTCGAGTGCCACATGTCTTTTTTTATTGGCGTATCAGTAACGCTCAAAAAGAAAAGGCTATAGCCTTTTCTATTAATTAAAAAAAATTATGTTAATTATTTTTTTTTAATTTAATACATTTTATTGAAAACAAAATGCTATGTAATAGCTTTGCCTCGGCAGTTCTCGAGTGCCACATGTCTTTTTTTATTGGCGTATCAGTAACGTTTGAAAAGAAAAGGCTATAGCCATTTCTATTAATTAAAAAAAATTATGTTAGTTATTTTTTTTTAATTTAATACATTTTATTGAAAACAAAACGCTATGTAATAGCTTTGGCTCGGCAGTTCTCGAGTGCCACATGTCTTTTTTTATTGGCGTATCAGTAACGTTTGAAAAGAAAAGGCTATAGCCATTTCTATTAATTAAAAAAAATTATGTTAGTTATTTTTTTTTAATTTAATACATTTTATTGAAAACAAAACGCTATGTAATAGCTTTGGCTCGGCAGTTCTCGAGTGCCACATGTCTTTTTTTATTGGCGTATCAGTAACGTTTGAAAAGAAAAGGCTATAGCCATTTCTATTAATTAAAAAAAATTATGTTAGTTATTTTTTTTTAATTTAATACATTTTATTGAAAACAAAACGCTATGTAATAGCTTTGGCTCGGCAGTTCTCGAGTGCCACATGTCTTTTTTTATTGGCGTATCAGTAACGTTTGAAAAGAAAAGGCTATAGCCATTTCTATTAATTAAAAAAAATTATGTTAGTTATTTTTTTTTAATTTAATACATTTTATTGAAAACAAAACGCTATGTAATAGCTTTGGCTCGGCAGTTCTCGAGTGCCACATGTCTTTTTTTATTGGCGTATCAGTAACGCTCAAAAAGAAAAGGCTATAGCCTTTTCTATTAATTAAAAAAAATTATGTTAATTATTTTTTTTTAATTTAATACATTTTATTGAAAACAAAATGCTATGTAATAGCTTTGCCTCGGCAGTTCTCGAGTGCCACATGTCTTTTTTTATTGGCGTATCAGTAACGCTCAAAAAGAAAAGGCTATAGCCTTTTCTATTAATTAAAAAAAATTATGTTAGTTATTTTTTTTTAATTTAATACATTTTATTGAAAACAAAATGCTATGTAATAGCTTTGCCTCGGCAGTTCTCGAGTGCCACATGTCTTTTTTTATTGGCGTATCAGTAACGCTTGAAAAGAAAAGGCTATAGCCTTTTCTATTAATTAAAAAAAATTATGTTAGTTATTTTTTTTTTTAATTTAATACATTTTATTGAAAACAAAATGCTATGTAATAGCTTTGCCTCGGCAGTTCTCGAGTGCCACATGTCTTTTTTTATTGGCGTATCAGTAACGCTTGAAAAGAAAAGGCTATAGCCTTTTCTATTAATTAAAAAAAATTATGTTAGTTATTTTTTTTTAATTTAATACATTTTATTGAAAACAAAATGCTATGTAATAGCTTTGCCTCGGCAGTTCTCGAGTGCCACATGTCTTTTTTTATTGGCGTATCAGTAACGCTTGAAAAGAAAAGGCTATATATAGCCTTTTCTATTAATTAAAAAAAATTATGTTAGTTATTTTTTTTTAATTTAATACATTTTATTGAAAACAAAACGCTATGTAATAGCTTTGGCTCGGCAGTTCTCGAGTGCCACATGTCTTTTTTTATTGGCGTATCAGTAACGCTTGAAAAGAAAAGGCTATAGCCTTTTCTATTAATTAAAAAAAATTATGTTAGTTATTTTTTTTTAATTTAATACATTTTATTGAAAACAAAATGCTATGTAATAGCTTTGCCTCGGCAGTTCTCGAGTGCCACATGTCCTTTTTTTATTGGCGTATCAGTAACGCTTGAAAAGAAAAGGCTATAGCCTTTTCTATTAATTAAAAAAAATTATGTTAGTTATTTTTTTTTAATTTAATACATTTTATTGAAAACAAAACGCTATGTAATAGCTTTGCCTCGGCAGTTCTCGAGTGCCACATGTCTTTTTTTATTGGCGTATCAGTAACGCTCAAAAAGAAAAGGCTATAGCCTTTTCTATTAATTAAAAAAAATTATGTTAATTATTTTTTTTTAATTTAATACATTTTATTGAAAACAAAATGCTATGTAATAGCTTTGCCTCGGCAGTTCTCGAGTGCCACATGTCTTTTTTTATTGGCGTATCAGTAACGCTTGAAAAGAAAATGCTATAGCCTTTTCTATTAATTAAAAAAAATTATGTTAGTTATTTTTTTTTAATTTAATACATTTTATTGAAAACAAAACGCTATGTAATAGCTTTGCCTCGGCAGTTCTCGAGTGCCACATGTCTTTTTTTTATTGGCGTATCAGTAACGCTTGAAAAGAAAAGGCTATAGCCTTTTCTATTAATTAAAAAAAATTATGTTAGTTATTTTTTTTTAATTTAATACATTTTATTGAAAACAAAACGCTATGTAATAGCTTTGCCTCGGCAGTTCTCGAGTGCCACATGTCTTTTTTTATTGGCGTATCAGTAACGCTTGAAAAGAAAAGGCTATAGCCTTTTCTATTAATTAAAAAAAATTATGTTAGTTATTTTTTTTTAATTTAATACATTTTATTGAAAACAAAACGCTATGTAATAGCTTTGCCTCGGCAGTTCTCGAGTGCCACATGTCTTTTTTTATTGGCGTATCAGTAACGCTCAAAAAGAAAAGGCTATAGCCTTTTCTATTAATTAAAAAAAATTATGTTAATTATTTTTTTTTAATTTAATACATTTTATTGAAAACAAAATGCTATGTAATAGCTTTGCCTCGGCAGTTCTCGAGTGCCACATGTCTTTTTTTATTGGCGTATCAGTAACGCTTGAAAAGAAAATGCTATAGCCTTTTCTATTAATTAAAAAAAATTATGTTAGTTATTTTTTTTTAATTTAATACATTTTATTGAAAACAAAACGCTATGTAATAGCTTTGCCTCGGCAGTTCTCGAGTGCCACATGTCTTTTTTTATTGGCGTATCAGTAACGCTCAAAAAGAAAAGGCTATAGCCTTTTCTATTAATTAAAAAAAATTATGTTAATTATTTTTTTTTAATTTAATACATTTTATTGAAAACAAAATGCTATGTAATAGCTTTGCCTCGGCAGTTCTCGAGTGCCACATGTCTTTTTTTATTGGCGTATCAGTAACGCTTGAAAAGAAAAGGCTATAGCCTTTTCTATTAATTAAAAAAAATTATGTTAGTTATTTTTTTTTAATTTAATACATTTTATTGAAAACAAAACGCTATGTAATAGCTTTGCCTCGGCAGTTCTCGAGTGCCACATGTCTTTTTTTATTGGCGTATCAGTAACGCTCAAAAAGAAAAGGCTATAGCCTTTTCTATTAATTAAAAAAAATTATGTTAGTTATTTTTTTATAATTTAATACATTTTATTGAAAACAAAATGCTATGTAATAGCTTTGCCTCGGCAGTTCTCGAGTGCCACATGTCTTTTTTTATTGGTGTATCAGTAACGCTTGAAAAGAAAAGGCTATAGCCTTTTCTATTAATTAAAAAAAATTATGTTAGTTATTTTTTTTTAATTTAATACATTTTATTGAAAACAAAACGCTATGTAATAGCTTTGCCTCGGCAGTTCTCGAGTGCCACATGTCTTTTTTTATTGGCGTATCAGTAACGCTCAAAAAGAAAAGGCTATAGCCTTTTCTATTAATTAAAAAAAATTATGTTAATTATTTTTTTTTAATTTAATACATTTTATTGAAAACAAAATGCTATGTAATAGCTTTGCCTCGGCAGTTCTCGAGTGCCACATGTCTTTTTTTATTGGCGTATCAGTAACGCTTGAAAAGAAAAGGCTATAGCCTTTTCTATTAATTAAAAAAAATTATGTTAGTTATTTTTTTTAATTTAATACATTTTATTGAAAACAAAACGCTATGTAATAGCTTTGCCTCGGCAGTTCTCGAGTGCCACATGTCTTTTTTTATTGGCGTATCAGTAACGCTCAAAAAGAAAAGGCTATAGCCTTTTCTATTAATTAAAAAAAATTATGTTAATTATTTTTTTTTAATTTAATACATTTTATTGAAAACAAAATGCTATGTAATAGCTTTGCCTCGGCAGTTCTCGAGTGCCACATGTCTTTTTTTATTGGCGTATCAGTAACGCTCAAAAAGAAAAGGCTATAGCCTTTTCTATTAATTAAAAAAAATTATGTTAGTTATTTTTTTTAATTTAATACATTTTATTGAAAACAAAACGCTATGTAATAGCTTTGCCTCGGCAGTTCTCGAGTGCCACATGTCTTTTTTTATTGGCGTATCAGTAACGCTCAAAAAGAAAAGGCTATAGCCTTTTCTATTAATTAAAAAAAATTATGTTAATTATTTTTTTTTTAATTTAATACATTTTATTGAAAACAAAATGCTATGTAATAGCTTTGCCTCGGCAGTTCTCGAGTGCCACATGTCTTTTTTTATTGGCGTATCAGTAACGCTCAAAAAGAAAAGGCTATAGCCTTTTCTATTAATTAAAAAAAATTATGTTAGTTATTTTTTTTAATTTAATACATTTTATTGAAAACAAAACGCTATGTAATAGCTTTGCCTCGGCAGTTCTCGTGTGCCACATGTCTTTTTTTATTGGCGTATCAGTAACGCTTGAAAAGAAAA
Organism: Gymnocheta viridis; assembly: GCA_956483585.1. NCBI lineage: Eukaryota > Metazoa > Arthropoda > Insecta > Diptera > Tachinidae > Gymnocheta > Gymnocheta viridis. The sequence goes on from CATQFJ010000083.1 coordinate 10,847, forward strand.
GGCTATAGCCTTTTCTATTAATTAAAAAAAATTATGTTAGTTATTTTTTTTAATTTAATACATTTTATTGAAAACAAAACGCTATGTAATAGCTTTGCCTCGGCAGTTCTCGAGTGCCACATGTCTTTTTTTATTGGCGTATCAGTAACGCTTGAAAAGAAAAGGCTATAGCCTTTTCTATTAATTAAAAAAAATTATGTTAGTTATTTTTTTTTAATTTAATACATTTTATTGAAAACAAAACGCTATGTAATAGCTTTGCCTCGGCAGTTCTCGAGTGCCACATGTCTTTTTTTATTGGCGTATCAGTAACGCTCAAAAAGAAAAGGCTATAGCCTTTTCTATTAATTAAAAAAAATTATGTTAATTATTTTTTTTTAATTTAATACATTTTATTGAAAACAAAATGCTATGTAATAGCTTTGCCTCGGCAGTTCTCGAGTGCCACATGTCTTTTTTTATTGGCGTATCAGTAACGCTCAAAAAGAAAAGGCTATAGCCTTTTCTATTAATTAAAAAAAATTATGTTAGTTATTTTTTTTAATTTAATACATTTTATTGAAAACAAAACGCTATGTAATAGCTTTGCCTCGGCAGTTCTCGAGTGCCACATGTCTTTTTTTATTGGCGTATCAGTAACGCTCAAAAAGAAAAGGCTATAGCCTTTTCTATTAATTAAAAAAAATTATGTTAATTATTTTTTTTTAATTTAATACATTTTATTGAAAACAAAATGCTATGTAATAGCTTTGCCTCGGCAGTTCTCGAGTGCCACATGTCTTTTTTTATTGGCGTATCAGTAACGCTTGAAAAGAAAAGGCTATAGCCTTTTCTATTAATTAAAAAAAATTATGTTAGTTATTTTTTTTTAATTTAATACATTTTATTGAAAACAAAATGCTATGTAATAGCTTTGCCTCGGCAGTTCTCGAGTGCCACATGTCTTTTTTTATTGGCGTATCAGTAACGCTCAAAAAGAAAAGGCTATAGCCTTTTCTATTAATTAAAAAAAATTAAGTTAATTATTTTTTTTTAATTTAATACATTTTATTGAAAACAAAATGCTATGTAATAGCTTTGCCTCGGCAGTTCTCGAGTGCCACATGTCTTTTTTTATTGGCGTATCAGTAACGCTCAAAAAGAAAAGGCTATAGCCTTTTCTATTAATTAAAAAAAATTATGTTAATTATTTTTTTTTAATTTAATACATTTTATTGAAAACAAAATGCTATGTAATAGCTTTGCCTCGGCAGTTCTCGAGTGCCACATGTCTTTTTTTATTGGCGTATCAGTAACGCTTGAAAAGAAAGGGCTATAGCCTTTTCTATTAATTAAAAAAAAATAGGTTAATTATTTTTTTTTAATTTAATACATTTTATTGAAAACAAAATGCTATGTAATAGCTTTGCCTCGGCAGTTCTCGAGTGCCACATGTCTTTTTTTATTGGCGTATCAGTAACGCTTGAAAAGAAAAGGCTATAGCCTTTTCTATTAATTAAAAAAAATTATGTTAGTTATTTTTTTTAATTTAATACATTTTATTGAAAACAAAACGCTATGTAATAGCTTTGCCTCGGCAGTTCTCGAGTGCCACATGTCTTTTTTTATTGGCGTATCAGTAACGCTCAAAAAGAAAAGGCTATAGCCTTTTCTATTAATTAAAAAAAATTATGTTAATTATTTTTTTTTAATTTAATACATTTTATTGAAAACAAAATGCTATGTAATAGCTTTGCCTCGGCAGTTCTCGAGTGCCACATGTCTTTTTTTATTGGATCAGTAACGCTCAAAAAGAAAAGGCTATAGCCTTTTCTATTAATTAAAAAAAATTATGTTAGTTATTTTTTTTAATTTAATACATTTTATTGAAAACAAAACGCTATGTAATAGCTTTGCCTCGGCAGTTCTCGAGTGCCACATGTCTTTTTTTATTGGCGTATCAGTAACGCTCAAAAAGAAAAGGCTATAGCCTTTTCTATTAATTAAAAAAAATTATGTTAGTTATTTTTTTTAATTTAATACATTTTATTGAAAACAAAACGCTATGTAATAGCTTTGCCTCGGCAGTTCTCGAGTGCCACATGTCTTTTTTTATTGGCGTATCAGTAACGCTTGAAAAGAAAAGGCTATAGCCTTTTCTATTAATTAAAAAAAATTATGTTAGTTATTTTTTTTAATTTAATACATTTTATTGAAAACAAAACGCTATGTAATAGCTTTGCCTCGGCAGTTCTCGAGTGCCACATGTCTTTTTTTATTGGCGTATCAGTAACGCTCAAAAAGAAAAGGCTATAGCCTTTTCTATTAATTAAAAAAAATTATGTTAATTATTTTTTTTTAATTTAATACATTTTATTGAAAACAAAATGCTATGTAATAGCTTTGCCTCGGCAGTTCTCGAGTGCCACATGTCTTTTTTTATTGGCGTATCAGTAACGCTTGAAAAGAAAAGGCTATAGCCTTTTCTATTAATTAACAAAAATTATGTTAATTATTTTTTTTTAATTTAATACATTTTATTGAAAACAAAATGCTATGTAATAGCTTTGCCTCGGCAGTTCTCGAGTGCCACATGTCTTTTTTTATTGGCGTATCAGTAACGCTCAAAAAGAAAAGGCTATAGCCTTTTCTATTAATTAAAAAAAATTATGTTAGTTATTTTTTTTAATTTAATACATTTTATTGAAAACAAAACGCTATGTAATAGCTTTGCCTCGGCAGTTCTCGAGTGCCACATGTCTTTTTTTATTGGCGTATCAGTAACGCTCAAAAAGAAAAGGCTATAGCCTTTTCTATTAATTAAAAAAAATTATGTTAATTATTTTTTTTTTAATTTAATACATTTTATTGAAAACAAAATGCTATGTAATAGCTTTGCCTCGGCAGTTCTCGAGTGCCACATGTCTTTTTTTATTGGCGTATCAGTAACGCTCAAAAAGAAAAGGCTATAGCCTTTTCTATTAATTAAAAAAAATTATGTTAGTTATTTTTTTTAATTTAATACATTTTATTGAAAACAAAACGCTATGTAATAGCTTTGCCTCGGCAGTTCTCGTGTGCCACATGTCTTTTTTTATTGGCGTATCAGTAACGCTTGAAAAGAAAAGGCTATAGCCTTTTCTATTAATTAAAAAAAATTATGTTAGTTATTTTTTTTAATTTAATACATTTTATTGAAAACAAAACGCTATGTAATAGCTTTGCCTCGGCAGTTCTCGAGTGCCACATGTCTTTTTTTATTGGCGTATCAGTAACGCTCAAAAAGAAAAGGCTATAGCCTTTTCTATTAATTAAAAAAAATTATGTTAATTATTTTTTTTTAATTTAATACATTTTATTGAAAACAAAATGCTATGTAATAGCTTTGCCTCGGCAGTTCTCGAGTGCCACATGTCTTTTTTTATTGGCGTATCAGTAACGCTTGAAAAGAAAAGGCTATAGCCTTTTCTATTAATTAAAAAAAATTATGTTAGTTATTTTTTTTTAATTTAATACATTTTATTGAAAACAAAATGCTATGTAATAGTTTTGCCTCGGCAGTTCTCGAGTGCCACATGTCTTTTTTTATTGGCGTATCAGTAACGCTCAAAAAGAAAAGGCTATATATAGCCTTTTCTATTAATTAAAAAAAATTAAGTTAATTATTTTTTTTTAATTTAATACATTTTATTGAAAACAAAATGCTATGTAATAGCTTTGCCTCGGCAGTGCTCGAGTGCCACATGTCTTTTTTTATTGGCGTATCAGTAACGCTCAAAAAGAAAAGGCTATAGCCTTTTCTATTAATTAAAAAAAATTAAGTTAATTATTTTTTTTTAATTTAATACATTTTATTGAAAACAAAATGCTATGTAATAGCTTTGCCTCGGCAGTTCTCGAGTGCCACATGTCTTTTTTTATTGGCGTATCAGTAACGCTCAAAAAGAAAAGGCTATAGCCTTTTCTATTAATTAAAAAAAATTATGTTAATTATTTTTTTTTAATTTAATACATTTTATTGAAAACAAAATGCTATGTAATAGCTTTGCCTCGGCAGTTCTCGAGTGCCACATGTCTTTTTTTATTGGCGTATCAGTAACGCTTGAAAAGAAAAGGCTATAGCCTTTTCTATTAATTAAAAAAAATTATGTTAGTTATTTTTTTTAATTTAATACATTTTATTGAAAACAAAACGCTATGTAATAGCTTTGCCTCGGCAGTTCTCGAGTGCCACATGTCTTTTTTTATTGGCGTATCAGTAACGCTCAAAAAGAAAAGGCTATAGCCTTTTCTATTAATTAAAAAAAATTATGTTAATTATTTTTTTTTAATTTAATACATTTTATTGAAAACAAAATGCTATGTAATAGCTTTGCCTCGGCAGTTCTCGAGTGCCACATGTCTTTTTTTATTGGCGTATCAGTAACGCTCAAAAAGAAAAGGCTATAGCCTTTTCTATTAATTAAAAAAAATTATGTTAGTTATTTTTTTTAATTTAATACATTTTATTGAAAACAAAACGCTATGTAATAGCTTTGCCTCGGCAGTTCTCGAGTGCCACATGTCTTTTTTTATTGGCGTATCAGTAACGCTCAAAAAGAAAAGGCTATAGCCTTTTCTATTAATTAAAAAAAATTATGTTAGTTATTTTTTTTAATTTAATACATTTTATTGAAAACAAAACGCTATGTAATAGCTTTGCCTCGGCAGTTCTCGAGTGCCACATGTCTTTTTTTATTGGCGTATCAGTAACGCTTGAAAAGAAAAGGCTATAGCCTTTTCTATTAATTAAAAAAAATTATGTTAGTTATTTTTTTTAATTTAATACATTTTATTGAAAACAAAACGCTATGTAATAGCTTTGCCTCGGCAGTTCTCGAGTGCCACATGTCTTTTTTTATTGGCGTATCAGTAACGCTCAAAAAGAAAAGGCTATAGCCTTTTCTATTAATTAAAAAAAATTATGTTAATTATTTTTTTTTAATTTAATACTTTTATTGAAAACAAAATGCTATGTAATAGCTTTGCCTCGGCAGTTCTCGCGTGCCACATGTCTTTTTTTATTGGCGTATCAGTAACGCTTGAAAAGAAAAGGCTATAGCCTTTTCTATTAATTAACAAAAATTATGTTAATTATTTTTTTTTAATTTAATACATTTTATTGAAAACAAAATGCTATGTAATAGCTTTGCTTCGGCAGTTCTCGAGTGCCACATGTCTTTTTTTATTGGCGTATCAGTAACGCTTGAAAAGAAAAGGCTATAGCCTTTTCTATTAATTAAAAAAAATTATGTTAGTTATTTTTTTTAATTTAATACATTTTATTGAAAACAAAACGCTATGTAATAGCTTTGCCTCGGCAGTTCTCGAGTGCCACATGTCTTTTTTTATTGGCGTATCAGTAACGCTTGAAAAGAAAAGGCTATAGCCTTTTCTATTAATTAAAAAAAATTATGTTAGTTATTTTTTTTAATTTAATACATTTTATTGAAAACAAAACGCTATGTAATAGCTTTGCCTCGGCAGTTCTCGAGTGCCACATGTCTTTTTTTATTGGCGTATCAGTAACGCTCAAAAAGAAAAGGCTATAGCCTTTTCTATTAATTAAAAAAAATTATGTTAATTATTTTTTTTTAATTTAATACATTTTATTGAAAACAAAATGCTATGTAATAGCTTTGCCTCGGCAGTTCTCGAGTGCCACATGTCTTTTTTTATTGGCGTATCAGTAACGCTCAAAAAGAAAAGGCTATAGCCTTTTCTATTAATTAAAAAAAATTATGTTAGTTATTTTTTTTAATTTAATACATTTTATTGAAAACAAAACGCTATGTAATAGCTTTGCCTCGGCAGTTCTCGAGTGCCACATGTCTTTTTTTATTGGCGTATCAGTAACGCTCAAAAAGAAAAGGCTATAGCCTTTTCTATTAATTAAAAAAAATTATGTTAGTTATTTTTTTTAATTTAATACATTTTATTGAAAACAAAACGCTATGTAATAGCTTTGCCTCGGCAGTTCTCGAGTGCCACATGTCTTTTTTTATTGGCGTATCAGTAACGCTTGAAAAGAAAAGGCTATAGCCTTTTCTATTAATTAAAAAAAATTATGTTAGTTATTTTTTTTAATTTAATACATTTTATTGAAAACAAAACGCTATGTAATAGCTTTGCCTCGGCAGTTCTCGAGTGCCACATGTCTTTTTTTATTGGCGTATCAGTAACGCTCAAAAAGAAAAGGCTATAGCCTTTTCTATTAATTAAAAAAAATTATGTTAATTATTTTTTTTTAATTTAATACATTTTATTGAAAACAAAATGCTATGTAATAGCTTTGCCTCGGCAGTTCTCGAGTGCCACATGTCTTTTTTTATTGGCGTATCAGTAACGCTTGAAAAGAAAAGGCTATAGCCTTTTCTATTAATTAACAAAAATTATGTTAATTATTTTTTTTTAATTTAATACATTTTATTGAAAACAAAATGCTATGTAATAGCTTTGCTTCGGCAGTTCTCGAGTGCCACATGTCTTTTTTTATTGGCGTATCAGTAACGCTTGAAAAGAAAAGGCTATAGCCTTTTCTATTAATTAAAAAAAATTATGTTAGTTATTTTTTTTAATTTAATACATTTTATTGAAAACAAAACGCTATGTAATAGCTTTGCCTCGGCAGTTCTCGAGTGCCACATGTCTTTTTTTATTGGCGTATCAGTAACGCTTGAAAAGAAAAGGCTATAGCCTTTTCTATTAATTAAAAAAAATTATGTTAGTTATTTTTTTTAATTTAATACATTTTATTGAAAACAAAACGCTATGTAATAGCTTTGCCTCGGCAGTTCTCGAGTGCCACATGTCTTTTTTTATTGGCGTATCAGTAACGCTCAAAAAGAAAAGGCTATAGCCTTTTCTATTAATTAAAAAAAATTATGTTAATTATTTTTTTTTAATTTAATACATTTTATTGAAAACAAAATGCTATGTAATAGCTTTGCCTCGGCAGTTCTCGAGTGCCACATGTCTTTTTTTATTGGCGTATCAGTAACGCTCAAAAAGAAAAGGCTATAGCCTTTTCTATTAATTAAAAAAAATTATGTTAATTATTTTTTTTTAATTTAATACATTTTATTGAAAACAAAATGCTATGTAATAGCTTTGCCTCGGCAGTTCTCGAGTGCCACATGTCTTTTTTTATTGGCGTATCAGTAACGCTCAAAAAGAAAAGGCTATAGCCTTTTCTATTAATTAAAAAAAATTATGTTAATTATTTTTTTTTAATTTAATACATTTTATTGAAAACAAAATGCTATGTAATAGCTTTGCCTCGGCAGTTCTCGAGTGCCACATGTCTTTTTTTTTGGCGTATCAGTAACGCTCAAAAAGAAAAGGCTATAGCCTTTTCTATTAATTTAAAAAAATTATGTTAGTTATTTTTTTTAATTTAATACATTTTATTGAAAACAAAACGCTATGTAATAGCTTTGCCTCGGCAGTTCTCGAGTGCCACATGTCTTTTTTTATTGGCGTATCAGTAACGCTCAAAAAGAAAAGGCTATAGCCTTTTCTATTAATTAAAAAAAATTATGTTAGTTATTTTTTTTAATTTAATACATTTTATTGAAAACAAAACGCTATGTAATAGCTTTGCCTCGGCAGTTCTCGAGTGCCACATGTCTTTTTTTATTGGCGTATCAGTAACGCTCAAAAAGAAAAGTCTATAGCCTTTTCTATTAATTAAAAAAAATTATGTTAATTATTTTTTTTTAATTTAATACATTTTATTGAAAACAAAATGCTATGTAATAGCTTTGCCTCGGCAGTTCTCGAGTGCCACATGTCTTTTTTTATTGGCGTATCAGTAACGCTCAAAAAGAAAAGGCTATAGCCTTTTCTATTAATTAAAAAAAATTATGTTAGTTATTTTTTTTTAATTTAATACATTTTATTGAAAACAAAATGCTATGTAATAGCTTTGCCTCGGCAGTTCTCGAGTGCCACATGTCTTTTTTTATTGGCGTATCAGTAACGCTCAAAAAGAAAAGGCTATAGCCTTTTCTATTAATTAAAAAAAATTATGTTAGTTATTTTTTTTTAATTTAATACATTTTATTGAAAACAAAATGCTATGTAATAGCTTTGCCTCGGCAGTTCTCGAGTGCCACATGTCTTTTTTTATTGGCGTATCAGTAACGCTCAAAAAGAAAAGGCTATAGCCTTTTCTATTAATTAAAAAAAATTATGTTAGTTATTTTTTTTTAATTTAATACATTTTATTGAAAACAAAATGCTATGTAATAGCTTTGCCTCGGCAGTTCTCGAGTGCCACATGTCTTTTTTTATTGGCGTATCAGTAACGCTCAAAAAGAAAAGGCTATAGCCTTTTCTATTAATTAAAAAAAATTATGTTAGTTATTTTTTTTTAATTTAATACATTTTATTGAAAACAAAATGCTATGTAATAGCTTTGCCTCGGCAGTTCTCGTGTGCCACATGTCTTTTTTTATTGGCGTATCAGTAACGCTCAAAAAGAAAAGGCTATAGCCTTTTCTATTAATTAAAAAAAATTATGTTAGTTATTTTTTTTAATTTAATACATTTTATTGAAAACAAAATGCTATGTAATAGCTTTGCCTCGGCAGTTCTCGAGTGCCACATGTCTTTTTTTATTGGCGTATCAGTAACGCTTGAAAAGAAAAGGCTATAGCCTTTTCTATTAATTAAAAAAAATTATGTTAATTATTTTTTTTTAATTTAATACATTTTATTGAAAACAAAATGCTATGTAATAGCTTTGCCTCGGCAGTTCTCGAGTGCCACATGTCTTTTTTTTTTTGGCGTATCAGTAACGCTCAAAAAGAAAAGGCTATAGCCTTTTCTATTAATTTAAAAAAATTATGTTAGTTATTTTTTTTAATTTAATACATTTTATTGAAAACAAAACGCTATGTAATAGCTTTGCCTCGGCAGTTCTCGAGTGGCACATGTCTTTTTTTATTGGCGTATCAGTAACGCTCAAAAAGAAAAGGCTATAGCCTTTTCTATTAATTAAAAAAAATTATGTTAGTTATTTTTTTTAATTTAATACATTTTATTGAAAACAAAACGCTATGTAATAGCTTTGCCTCGGCAGTTCTCGAGTGCCACATGTCTTTTTTTATTGGCGTATCAGTAACGCTCAAAAAGAAAAGGCTATAGCCTTTTCTATTAATTAAAAAAAATTATGTTAATTATTTTTTTTTAATTTAATACATTTTATTGAAAACAAAATGCTATGTAATAGCTTTGCCTCGGCAGTTCTCGAGTGCCACATGTCTTTTTTTATTGGCGTATCAGTAACGCTCAAAAAGAAAAGGCTATAGCCTTTTCTATTAATTAAAAAAAATTATGTTAATTATTTTTTTTTAATTTAATACATTTTATTGAAAACAAAATGCTATGTAATAGCTTTGCCTCGGCAGTTCTCGAGTGCCACATGTCTTTTTTTTTGGCGTATCAGTAACGCTCAAAAAGAAAAGGCTATAGCCTTTTCTATTAATTTAAAAAAATTATGTTAGTTATTTTTTTTAATTTAATACATTTTATTGAAAACAAAACGCTATGTAATAGCTTTGCCTCGGCAGTTCTCGAGTGCCACATGTCTTTTTTTATTGGCGTATCAGTAACGCTCAAAAAGAAAAGGCTATAGCCTTTTCTATTAATTAAAAAAAATTATGTTAGTTATTTTTTTTTAATTTAATACATTTTATTGAAAACAAAATGCTATGTAATAGCTTTGCCTCGGCAGTTTTCGAGTGCCACATGTCTTTTTTTATTGGCGTATCAGTAACGCTCAAAAAGAAAAGGCTATAGCCTTTTCTATTAATTAAAAAAAATTATGTTAGTTATTTTTTTTTAATTTAATACATTTTATTGAAAACAAAATGCTATGTAATAGCTTTGCCTCGGCAGTTCTCGAGTGCCACATGTCTTTTTTTATTGGCGTATCAGTAACGCTCAAAAAGAAAAGGCTATAGCCTTTTCTATTAATTAAAAAAAATTATGTTAGTTATTTTTTTTTAATTTAATACATTTTATTGAAAACAAAATGCTATGTAATAGCTTTGCCTCGGCAGTTCTCGAGTGCCACATGTCTTTTTTTATTGGCGTATCAGTAACGCTCAAAAAGAAAAGGCTATAGCCTTTTCTATTAATTAAAAAAAATTATGTTAGTTATTTTTTTTTAATTTAATACATTTTATTGAAAACAAAATGCTATGTAATAGCTTTGCCTCGGCAGTTCTCGTGTGCCACATGTCTTTTTTTATTGGCGTATCAGTAACGCTCAAAAAGAAAAGGCTATAGCCTTTTCTATTAATTAAAAAAAATTATGTTAGTTATTTTTTTTAATTTAATACATTTTATTGAAAACAAAATGCTATGTAATAGCTTTGCCTCGGCAGTTCTCGAGTGCCACATGTCTTTTTTTATTGGCGTATCAGTAACGCTTGAAAAGAAAAGGCTATAGCCTTTTCTATTAATTAAAAAAAATTATGTTAATTATTTTTTTTTAATTTAATACATTTTATTGAAAACAAAATGCTATGTAATAGCTTTGCCTCGGCAGTTCTCGAGTGCCACATGTCTTTTTTTTTGGCGTATCAGTAACGCTCAAAAAGAAAAGGCTATAGCCTTTTCTATTAATTTAAAAAAATTATGTTAGTTATTTTTTTTAATTTAATACATTTTATTGAAAACAAAACGCTATGTAATAGCTTTGCCTCGGCAGTTCTCGAGTGCCACATGTCTTTTTTTATTGGCGTATCAGTAACGCTCAAAAAGAAAAGGCTATAGCCTTTTCTATTAATTAAAAAAAATTATGTTAGTTATTTTTTTTTAATTTAATACATTTTATTGAAAACAAAATGCTATGTAATAGCTTTGCCTCGGCAGTTCTCGAGTGCCACATGTCTTTTTTTATTGGCGTATCAGTAACGCTCAAAAAGAAAAGGCTATAGCCTTTTCTATTAATTAAAAAAAATTATGTTAGTTATTTTTTTTTAATTTAATACATTTTATTGAAAACAAAATGCTATGTAATAGCTTTGCCTCGGCAGTTCTCGTGTGCCACATGTCTTTTTTTATTGGCGTATCAGTAACGCTCAAAAAGAAAAGGCTATAGCCTTTTCTATTAATTAAAAAAAATTATGTTAGTTATTTTTTTTAATTTAATACATTTTATTGAAAACAAAATGCTATGTAATAGCTTTGCCTCGGCAGTTCTCGAGTGCCACATGTCTTTTTTTATTGGCGTATCAGTAACGCTTGAAAAGAAAAGGCTATAGCCTTTTCTATTAATTAAAAAAAATTATGTTAATTATTTTTTTTTAATTTAATACATTTTATTGAAAACAAAATGCTATGTAATAGCTTTGCCTCGGCAGTTCTCGAGTGCCACATGTCTTTTTTTATTGGCGTATCAGTAACGCTCAAAAAGAAAAGGCTATAGCCTTTTCTATTAATTAAAAAAAATTATGTTAATTATTTTTTTTTAATTTAATACATTTTATTGAAAACAAAATGCTATGTAATAGCTTTGCCTCGGCAGTTCTCGAGTGCCACATGTCTTTTTTTATTGGCGTATCAGTAACGCTTGAAAAGAAAAGGCTATAGCCTTTTCTATTAATTAAAAAAAATTATGTTAGTTATTTTTTTTTAATTTAATACATTTTATTGAAAACAAAACGCTATAATAGCTTTGCCTCGGCAGTTCTCGAGTGCCACATGTCTTTTTTTATTGGCGTATCAGTAACGCTCAAAAAGAAAAGGCTATATATAGCCTTTTCTATTAATTAAAAAAAATTATGTTAATTATTTTTTTTAATTTAATACATTTTATTGAAAACAAAATGCTATGTAATAGCTTTGCCTCGGCAGTTCTCGAGTGCCACATGTCTTTTTTTATTGGCGTATCAGTAACGCTTGAAAAGAAAAGGCTATAGCCTTTTCTATTAATTAAAAAAAATTATGTTAGTTATTTTTTTTTAATTTAATACATTTTATTGAAAACAAAATGCTATGTAATAGCTTTGCCTCGGCAGTTCTCGAGTGCCACATGTCTTTTTTTATTGGCGTATCAGTAACGCTTGAAAAGAAAAGGCTATAGCCTTTTCTATTAATTAAAAAAAATTATGTTAGTTATTTTTTTTTAATTTAATACATTTTATTGAAAACAAAACGCTATGTAATAGCTTTGCCTCGGCAGTTCTCGAGTGCCACATGTCTTTTTTTATTGGCGTATCAGTAACGCTCAAAAAGAAAAGGCTATAGCCTTTTCTATTAATTAAAAAAAATTATGTTAATTATTTTTTTTTAATTTAATACATTTTATTGAAAACAAAATGCTATGTAATAGCTTTGCCTCGGCAGTTCTCGAGTGCCAGATGTCTTTTTTTATTGGCGTATCAGTAACGCTTGAAAAGAAAAGGCTATAGCCTTTTCTATTAATTAAAAAAAATTATGTTAGTTATTTTTTTTTTAATTTAATACATTTTATTGAAAACAAAATGCTATGTAATAGCTTTGCCTCGGCAGTTCTCGAGTGCCACATGTCTTTTTTTATTGGCGTATCAGTAACGCTTGAAAAGAAAAGGCTATAGCCTTTTCTATTAATTAAAAAAAATTATGTTAGTTATTTTTTTTTAATTTAATACATTTTATTGAAAACAAAATGCTATGTAATAGCTTTGCCTCGGCAGTTCTCGAGTGCCACATGTCTTTTTTTATTGGCGTATCAGTAACGCTCAAAAAGAAAAGGCTATAGCCTTTTCTATTAATTAAAAAAAATTATGTTAGTTATTTTTTTTTAATTTAATACATTTTATTGAAAACAAAATGCTATGTAATAGCTTTGCCTCGGCAGTTCTCGAGTGCCACATGTCTTTTTTTATTGGCGTATCAGTAACGCTCAAAAAGAAAAGGCTATAGCCTTTTCTATTAATTAAAAAAAATTATGTTAGTTATTTTTTTTAATTTAATACATTTTATTGAAAACAAAACGCTATGTAATAGCTTTGCCTCGGCAGTTCTCGTGTGCCACATGACTTTTTTTATTGGCGTATCAGTAACGCTCAAAAAGACAAGGCTATAGCCTTTTCTATTAATTAAAAAAAATTATGTTAGTTATTTTTTTTTAATTTAATACATTTTATTGAAAACAAAATACTATGTAATAGCTTTGCTTTGGCAGTTCTCGAGTGCCACATGTCTTTTTTTATTGGCGTATCAGTAACGCTCAAAAAGAAAAGGCTATAGCCTTTTCTATTAATTAAAAAAAATTATGTTAGTTATTTTTTTTAATTTAATACATTTTATTGAAAACAAAATGCTATGTAATAGCTTTGCCTCGGCAGTTCTCGAGTGCCAGATGTCTTTTTTTATTGGCGTATCAGTAACGCTTGAAAAGAAAAGGCTATAGCCTTTTCTATTAATTAAAAAAAATTATGTTAGTTATTTTTTTTTAATTTAATACATTTTATTGAAAACAAAATGCTATGTAATAGCTTTGCCTCGGCAGTTCTCGAGTGCCACATGTCTTTTTTTATTGGCGTATCAGTAACGCTCAAAAAGAAAAGGCTATAGCCTTTTCTATTAATTAAAAAAAATTATGTTAGTTATTTTTTTTTAATTTAATACATTTTATTGAAAACAAAATGCTATGTAATAGCTTTGCCTCGGCAGTTCCCGAGTGCCACATGTCTTTTTTTATTGGCGTATCAGTAACGCTCAAAAAGAAAAGGCTATAGCCTTTTCTATTAATTAAAAAAATTATGTTAGTTATTTTTTTTTAATTTAATACATTTTATTGAAAACAAAATGCTATGTAATAGCTTTGCCTCGGCAGTTCTCGAGTGCCACATGTCTTTTTTTATTGGCGTATCAGTAACGCTTGAAAAGAAAAGGCTATAGCCTTTTCTATTAATTAAAAAAAATTATGTTAGTTATTTTTTTTTAATTTAATACATTTTATTGAAAACAAAATGCTATGTAATAGCTTTGCCTCGGCAGTTCCCGAGTGCCACATGTCTTTTTTTATTGGCGTATCAGTAACGCTCAAAAAGAAAAGGCTATAGCCTTTTCTATTAATTAAAAAAATTATGTTAGTTATTTTTTTTTAATTTAATACATTTTATTGAAAACAAAATGCTATGTAATAGCTTTGCCTCGGCAGTTCTCGAGTGCCACATGTCTTTTTTTATTGGCGTATCAGTAACGCTTGAAAAGAAAAGGCTATAGCCTTTTCTATTAATTAAAAAAAATTATGTTAGTTATTTTTTTTTAATTTAATACATTTTATTGAAAACAAAATGCTATGTAATAGCTTTGCCTCGGCAGTTCCCGAGTGCCACATGTCTTTTTTTATTGGCGTATCAGTAACGCTCAAAAAGAAAAGGCTATAGCCTTTTCTATTAATTAAAAAAAATTATGTTAGTTATTTTTTTTTAATTTAATACATTTTATTGAAAACAAAATGCTATGTAATAGCTTTGCCTCGGCAGTTCCCGAGTGCCACATGTCTTTTTTTATTGGCGTATCAGTAACGCTCAAAAAGAAAAGGCTATAGCCTTTTCTATTAATTAAAAAAATTATGTTAGTTATTTTTTTTTAATTTAATACATTTTATTGAAAACAAAATGCTATGTAATAGCTTTGCCTCGGCAGTTCTCGAGTGCCACATGTCTTTTTTTATTGGCGTATCAGTAACGCTTGAAAAGAAAAGGCTATAGCCTTTTCTATTAATTAAAAAAAATTATGTTAGTTATTTTTTTTAATTTAATACATTTTATTGAAAACAAAATGCTATGTAATAGCTTTGCCTCGGCAGTTCTCGAGTGCCACATGTCTTTTTTTATTGGCGTATCAGTAACGCTTGAAAAGAAAAGGCTATAGCCTTTTCTATTAATTAAAAAAAATTATGTTATTTATTTTTTTTTTAATTTAATACATTTTATTGAAAACAAAACGCTATGTAATAACTTTGCCTCGGCAGTTCTCGAGTGCCACATGTCTTTTTTTATTGGCGTATCAGTAACGCTTGAAAAGAAAAGGCTATAGCCTTTTCTATTAATTAAAAAAAATTATGTTAGTTATTTTTTTTTTAATTTAATACATTTTATTGAAAACAAAATGCTATGTAATAGCTTTGCCTCGGCAGTTCTCGAGTGCCACATGTCTTTTTTTATTGGCGTATCAGTAACGCTTGAAAAGAAAAGGCTATAGCCTTTTCTATTAATTAAAAAAAATTATGTTAGTTATTTTTTTTAATTTAATACATTTTATTGAAAACAAAATGCTATGTAATAGCTTTGCCTCGGCAGTTCTCGAGTGCCACATGTCTTTTTTTATTGGCGTATCAGTAACGCTTGAAAAGAAAAGGCTATAGCCTTTTCTATTAATTAAAAAAAATTATGTTAATTATTTTTTTTTAATTTAATACATTTTATTGAAAACAAAATGCTATGTAATAGCTTTGCCTAGGCAGTTCTCGAGTGCCACATGTCTTTTTTTATTGGCGTATCAGTAACGCTTGAAAAGAAAAGGCTATAGCCTTTTCTATTAATTAAAAAAAATTATGTTAGTTATTTTTTTTTAATTTAATACATTTTATTAAAAACAAAACGCTATGTAATAGCTTTGCCTCGGCAATTCTCGAGTGCCACATGTCTTTTTTTATTGGCGTATCAGTAACGCTTGAAAAGAAAAAGGCTATAGCCTTTTCTATTAATTAAAAAAAATTATGTTAGTTATTTTTTTTAATTTAATACATTTTATTGAAAACAAAACGCTATGTAATAGCTTTGCCTCGGCAGTTCTCGAGTGCCACATGTCTTTTTTTATTGGCGTATCAGTAACGCTTGAAAAGAAAAGGCTATAGCCTTTTCTATTAATTAAAAAAAATTATGTTAATTATTTTTTTTTAATTTAATACATTTTATTGAAAACAAAATGCTATGTAATAGCTTTGCCTAGGCAGTTCTCGAGTGCCACATGTCTTTTTTTATTGGCGTATCAGTAACGCTTGAAAAGAAAAGGCTATAGCCTTTTCTATTAATTAAAAAAAATTATGTTAGTTATTTTTTTTTAATTTAATACATTTTATTAAAAACAAAACGCTATGTAATAGCTTTGCCTCGGCAATTCTCGAGTGCCACATGTCTTTTTTTATTGGCGTATCAGTAACGCTTGAAAAGAAAAAGGCTATAGCCTTTTCTATTAATTAAAAAAAATTATGTTAGTTATTTTTTTTAATTTAATACATTTTATTGAAAACAAAACGCTATGTAATAGCTTTGCCTCGGCAGTTCTCGAGTGCCACATGTCTTTTTTTATTGGCGTATCAGTAACGCTCAAAAAGAAAAGGCTATAGCCTTTTCTATTAATTAAAAAAAATTATGTTAGTTATTTTTTTTTAATTTAATACATTTTATTGAAAACAAAACGCTATGTAATAGCTTTGCCTCGGCAGTTCTCGAGTGCCAGATGTCTTTTTTTATTGGCGTATCAGTAACGCTTGAAAAGAAAAGGCTATAGCCTTTTCTATTAATTAAAAAAAATTATGTTAGTTATTTTTTTTAATTTAATACATTTTATTGAAAACAAAATGCTATGTAATAGCTTTGCCTCGGCAGTTCTCGAGTGCCACATGTCTTTTTTTATTGGCGTATCAGTAACGCTCAAAAAGAAAAGGCTATAGCCTTTTCTATTAATTAAAAAAAATTATGTTAGTTATTTTTTTTTAATTTAATACATTTTATTGAAAACAAAATGCTATGTAATAGCTTTGCTTTGGCAGTTCTCGAGTGCCACATGTCTTTTTTTATTGGCGTATCAGTAACGCTTGAAAAGAAAAAGGCTATAGCCTTTTCTATTAATTAAAAAAAATTATGTTAGTTATTTTTTTTAATTTAATACATTTTATTGAAATCAAAACGCTATGTAATAGCTTTGCCTCGGCAGTTCTCGAGTGCCAGATGTCTTTTTTTATTGGCGTATCAGTACGCTTGAAAAGAAAAGGCTATAGCCTTTTCTATTAATTAAAAAAAATTATGTTAGTTATTTTTTTTAATTTAATACATTTTATTGAAAACAAAATGCTATGTAATAGCTTTGCCTCGGCAGTTCTCGAGTGCCACATGTCTTTTTTTATTGGCGTATCAGTAACGCTCAAAAAGAAAAGGCTATAGCCTTTTCTATTAATTAAAAAAAATTATGTTAGTTATTTTTTTTAATTTAATACATTTTATTGAAAACAAAATGCTATGTAATAGCTTTGCTTTGGCAGTTCTCGAGTGCCACATGTCTTTTTTTATTGGCGTATCAGTAACGCTTGAAAAGAAAAGGCTATAGCCTTTTCTATTAATTAAAAAAAATTATGTTAGTTATTTTTTTTTTAATTTAATACATTTTATTGAAAACAAAACGCTATGTAATAACTTTGCCTCGGCAGTTCTCGAGTGCCACATGTCTTTTTTTATTGGCGTATCAGTAACGCTTGAAAAGAAAAGGCTATAGCCTTTTCTATTAATTAAAAAAAATTATGTTAGTTATTTTTTTTTAATTTAATACATTTTATTGAAAACAAAATGCTATGTAATAGCTTTGCTTTGGCAGTTCTCGAGTGCCACATGTCTTTTTTTATTGGCGTATCAGTAACGCTTGAAAAGAAAAGGCTATAGCCTTTTCTATTAATTAAAAAAAATTATGTTAGTTATTTTTTTTTAATTTAATACATTTTATTGAAAACAAAATGCTATGTAAGAGCTTTGCTTTGGCAGTTCTCGAGTGCCACATGTCTTTTTTTATTGGCGTATCAGTAACGCTTGAAAAGAAAAGGCTATAGCCTTTTCTATTAATTAAAAAAAATTATGTTAGTTATTTTTTTTTAATTTAATACATTTTATTGAAAACAAAACGCTATGTAATAACTTTGCCTCGGCAGTTCTCGAGTGCCACATGTCTTTTTTTATTGGCGTATCAGTAACGCTTGAAAAGAAAAGGCTATAGCCTTTTCTATTAATTAAAAAAAATTATGTTAGTTATTTTTTTTTAATTTAATACATTTTATTGAAAACAAAACGCTATGTAATAACTTTGCCTCGGCAGTTCTCGAGTGCCACATGTCTTTTTTTATTGGCGTATCAGTAACGCTTGAAAAGAAAAGGCTATAGCCTTTTCTATTAATTAAAAAAAATTATGTTAGTTATTTTTTTTAATTTAATACATTTTATTGAAAACAAAACGCTATGTAATAACTTTGCCTCGGCAGTTCTCGAGTGCCACATGTCTTTTTTTATTGGCGTATCAGTAACGCTTGAAAAGAAAAGGCTATAGCCTTTTCTATTAATTAAAAAAAATTATGTTAGTTATTTTTTTTTAATTTAATACATTTTATTGAAAACAAAATGCTATGTAATAGCTTTGCTTTGGCAGTTCTCGAGTGCCACATGTCTTTTTTTATTGGCGTATCAGTAACGCTTGAAAAGAAAAGGCTATAGCCTTTTCTATTAATTAAAAAAAATTATGTTAGTTATTTTTTTTTAATTTAATACATTTTATTGAAAACAAAACGCTATGTAATAACTTTGCCTCGGCAGTTCTCGAGTGCCACATGTCTTTTTTTATTGGCGTATCAGTAACGCTTGAAAAGAAAAGGCTATAGCCTTTTCTATTAATTAAAAAAAATTATGTTAGTTATTTTTTTTAATTTAATACATTTTATTGAAAACAAAACGCTATGTAATAACTTTGCCTCGGCAGTTCTCGAGTGCCACATGTCTTTTTTTATTGGCGTATCAGTAACGCTTGAAAAGAAAAGGCTATAGCCTTTTCTATTAATTAAAAAAAATTATGTTAGTTATTTTTTTTTAATTTAATACATTTTATTGAAAACAAAACGCTATGTAATAACTTTGCCTCGGCAGTTCTCGAGTGCCACATGTCTTTTTTTATTGGCGTATCAGTAACGCTTGAAAAGAAAAGGCTATATATAGCCTTTTCTATTAATTAAAAAAAATTATGTTAGTTATTTTTTTTTAATTTAATACATTTTATTGAAAACAAAACGCTATGTAATAACTTTGCCTCGGCAGTTCTCGAGTGCCACATGTCTTTTTTTATTGGCGTATCAGTAACGCTTGAAAAGAAAAGGCTATAGCCTTTTCTATTAATTAAAAAAAATTATGTTAGTTATTTTTTTTTAATTTAATACATTTTATTGAAAACAAAATGCTATGTAATAGCTTTGCTTTGGCAGTTCTCGAGTGCCACATGTCTTTTTTTATTGGCGTATCAGTAACGCTTGAAAAGAAAAGGCTATAGCCTTTTCTATTAATTAAAAAAAATTATGTTAGTTATTTTTTTTTAATTTAATACATTTTATTGAAAACAAAATGCTATGTAATAGCTTTGCTTTGGCAGTTCTCGAGTGCCACATGTCTTTTTTTATTGGCGTATCAGTAACGCTTGAAAAGAAAAGGCTATAGCCTTTTCTATTAATTAAAAAAAATTATGTTAGTTATTTTTTTTTAATTTAATACATTTTATTGAAAACAAAACGCTATGTAATAACTTTGCCTCGGCAGTTCTCGAGTGCCACATGTCTTTTTTTATTGGCGTATCAGTAACGCTTGAAAAGAAAAGGCTATAGCCTTTTCTATTAATTAAAAAAAATTATGTTAGTTATTTTTTTTTAATTTAATACATTTTATTGAAAACAAAATGCTATGTAATAGCTTTGCTTTGGCAGTTCTCGAGTGCCACATGTCTTTTTTTATTGGCGTATCAGTAACGCTTGAAAAGAAAAGGCTATAGCCTTTTCTATTAATTAAAAAAAATTATGTTAGTTATTTTTTTTTAATTTAATACATTTTATTGAAAACAAAATGCTATGTAATAGCTTTGCTTTGGCAGTTCTCGAGTGCCACATGTCTTTTTTATTGGCGTATCAGTAACGCTTGAAAAGAAAAGGCTATAGCCTTTTCTATTAATTAAAAAAAATTATGTTAGTTATTTTTTTTTAATTTAATACATTTTATTGAAAACAAAACGCTATGTAATAACTTTGCCTCGGCAGTTCTCGAGTGCCACATGTCTTTTTTTATTGGCGTATCAGTAACGCTTGAAAAGAAAAGGCTATAGCCTTTTCTATTAATTAAAAAAAATTATGTTAGTTATTTTTTTTTAATTTAATACATTTTATTGAAAACAAAATGCTATGTAATAGCTTTGCTTTGGCAGTTCTCGAGTGCCACATGTCTTTTTTTATTGGCGTATCAGTAACGCTTGAAAAGAAAAGGCTATAGCCTTTTCTATTAATTAAAAAAAATTATGTTAGTTATTTTTTTTTAATTTAATACATTTTATTGAAAACAAAACGCTATGTAATAACTTTGCCTCGGCAGTTCTCGAGTGCCACATGTCTTTTTTTATTGGCGTATCAGTAACGCTTGAAAAGAAAAGGCTATAGCCTTTTCTATTAATTAAAAAAAATTATGTTAGTTATTTTTTTTTTAATTTAATACATTTTATTGAAAACAAAATGCTATGTAATAGCTTTGCTTTGGCAGTTCTCGAGTGCCACATGTCTTTTTTTATTGGCGTATCAGTAACGCTTGAAAAGAAAAGGCTATAGCCTTTTCTATTAATTAAAAAAAATTATGTTAGTTATTTTTTTTTAATTTAATACATTTTATTGAAAACAAAACGCTATGTAATAACTTTGCCTCGGCAGTTCTCGAGTGCCACATGTCTTTTTTTATTGGCGTATCAGTAACGCTTGAAAAGAAAAGGCTATAGCCTTTTCTATTAATTAAAAAAAATTATGTTAGTTATTTTTTTTTTAATTTAATACATTTTATTGAAAACAAAATGCTATGTAATAGCTTTGCCTCGGCAGTTCTCGAGTGCCACATGTCTTTTTTTATTGGCGTATCAGTAACGCTTGAAAAGAAAAGGCTATAGCCTTTTCTATTAATTAAAAAAAATTATGTTAGTTATTTTTTTTTAATTTAATACATTTTATTGAAAACAAAATGCTATGTAATAGCTTTGCTTTGGCAGTTCTCGAGTGCCACATGTCTTTTTTTATTGGCGTATCAGTAACGCTTGAAAAGAAAAGGCTATAGCCTTTTCTATTAATTAAAAAAAATTATGTTAGTTATTTTTTTTTAATTTAATACATTTTATTGAAAACAAAACGCTATGTAATAACTTTGCCTCGGCAGTTCTCGAGTGCCACATGTCTTTTTTTATTGGCGTATCAGTAACGCTTGAAAAGAAAAGGCTATAGCCTTTTCTATTAATTAAAAAAAATTATGTTAGTTATTTTTTTTTAATTTAATACATTTTATTGAAAACAAAATGCTATGTAATAGCTTTGCTTTGGCAGTTCTCGAGTGCCACATGTCTTTTTTTATTGGCGTATCAGTAACGCTTGAAAAGAAAAGGCTATAGCCTTTTCTATTAATTAAAAAAAATTATGTTAGTTATTTTTTTTTAATTTAATACATTTTATTGAAAACAAAACGCTATGTAATAACTTTGCCTCGGCAGTTCTCGAGTGCCACATGTCTTTTTTTATTGGCGTATCAGTAACGCTTGAAAAGAAAAGGCTATAGCCTTTTCTATTAATTAAAAAAAATTATGTTAGTTATTTTTTTTTTAATTTAATACATTTTATTGAAAACAAAATGCTATGTAATAGCTTTGCCTCGGCAGTTCTCGAGTGCCACATGTCTTTTTTTATTGGCGTATCAGTAACGCTTGAAAAGAAAAGGCTATAGCCTTTTCTATTAATTAAAAAAAATTATGTTAGTTATTTTTTTTTAATTTAATACATTTTATTGAAAACAAAATGCTATGTAATAGCTTTGCTTTGGCAGTTCTCGAGTGCCACATGTCTTTTTTTATTGGCGTATCAGTAACGCTTGAAAAGAAAAGGCTATAGCCTTTTCTATTAATTAAAAAAAATTATGTTAGTTATTTTTTTTTAATTTAATACATTTTATTGAAAACAAAACGCTATGTAATAACTTTGCCTCGGCAGTTCTCGAGTGCCACATGTCTTTTTTTATTGGCGTATCAGTAACGCTTGAAAAGAAAAGGCTATAGCCTTTTCTATTAATTAAAAAAAATTATGTTAGTTATTTTTTTTTAATTTAATACATTTTATTGAAAACAAAATGCTATGTAATAGCTTTGCTTTGGCAGTTCTCGAGTGCCACATGTCTTTTTTTATTGGCGTATCAGTAACGCTTGAAAAGAAAAGGCTATAGCCTTTTCTATTAATTAAAAAAAATTATGTTAGTTATTTTTTTTTAATTTAATACATTTTATTGAAAACAAAACGCTATGTAATAACTTTGCCTCGGCAGTTCTCGAGTGCCACATGTCTTTTTTTATTGGCGTATCAGTAACGCTTGAAAAGAAAAGGCTATAGCCTTTTCTATTAATTAAAAAAAATTATGTTAGTTATTTTTTTTTTTAATTTAATACATTTTATTGAAAACAAAATGCTATGTAATAGCTTTGCCTCGGCAGTTCTCGAGTGCCACATGTCTTTTTTTATTGGCGTATCAGTAACGCTTGAAAAGAAAAGGCTATAGCCTTTTCTATTAATTAAAAAAAATTATGTTAGTTATTTTTTTTAATTTAATACATTTTATTGAAAACAAAATGCTATGTAATAGCTTTGCTTTGGCAGTTCTCGAGTGCCACATGTCTTTTTTTATTGGCGTATCAGTAACGCTTGAAAAGAAAAGGCTATAGCCTTTTCTATTAATTAAAAAAAATTATGTTAGTTATTTTTTTTTAATTTAATACATTTTATTGAAAACAAAACGCTATGTAATAACTTTGCCTCGGCAGTTCTCGAGTGCCACATGTCTTTTTTTATTGGCGTATCAGTAACGCTTGAAAAGAAAAGGCTATAGCCTTTTCTATTAATTAAAAAAAATTATGTTAGTTATTTTTTTTTAATTTAATACATTTTATTGAAAACAAAATGCTATGTAATAGCTTTGCTTTGGCAGTTCTCGAGTGCCACATGTCTTTTTTTATTGGCGTATCAGTAACGCTTGAAAAGAAAAGGCTATAGCCTTTTCTATTAATTAAAAAAAATTATGTTAGTTATTTTTTTTTAATTTAATACATTTTATTGAAAACAAAACGCTATGTAATAACTTTGCCTCGGCAGTTCTCGAGTGCCACATGTCTTTTTTTATTGGCGTATCAGTAACGCTTGAAAAGAAAAGGCTATAGCCTTTTCTATTAATTAAAAAAAATTATGTTAGTTATTTTTTTTAATTTAATACATTTTATTGAAAACAAAATGCTATGTAATAGCTTTGCTTTGGCAGTTCTCGAGTGCCACATGTCTTTTTT
This sequence comes from Gymnocheta viridis, assembly GCA_956483585.1. Lineage (NCBI taxonomy): Eukaryota > Metazoa > Arthropoda > Insecta > Diptera > Tachinidae > Gymnocheta > Gymnocheta viridis. The sequence continues at coordinate 34,235 of CATQFJ010000083.1, forward strand.
TATTGGCGTATCAGTAACGCTTGAAAAGAAAAGGCTATAGCCTTTTCTATTAATTAAAAAAAATTATGTTAGTTATTTTTTTTAATTTAATACATTTTATTGAAAACAAAATGCTATGTAATAACTTTGCCTCGGCAGTTCTCGAGTGCCAGATGTCTTTTTTTATTGGCGTATCAGTAACGCTTGAAAAGAAAAGGCTATAGCCTTTTCTATTAATTAAAAAAAATTATGTTAGTTATTTTTTTTTAATTTAATACATTTTATTGAAAACAAAATGCTATGTAATAGCTTTGCCTCGGCAGTTCTCGAGTGCCACATGTCTTTTTTTATTGGCGTATCAGTAACGCTCAAAAAGAAAAGGCTATAGCCTTTTCTATTAATTAAAAAAAATTATGTTAGTTATTTTTTTTTAATTTAATACATTTTATTGAAAACAAAATGCTATGTAATAGCTTTGCCTCGGCAGTTCCCGAGTGCCACATGTCTTTTTTTATTGGCGTATCAGTAACGCTCAAAAAGAAAAGGCTATAGCCTTTTCTATTAATTAAAAAAAGTTATGTTAGTTATTTTTTTTTAATTTAATACATTTTATTGAAAACAAAATGCTATGTAATAGCTTTGCTTTGGCAGTTCTCGAGTGCCACATGTCTTTTTTTATTGGCGTATCAGTAACGCTTGAAAAGAAAAGGCTATAGCCTTTTCTATTAATTAAAAAAAATTATGTTAGTTATTTTTTTTTAATTTAATACATTTTATTGAAAACAAAATGCTATGTAATAGCTTTGCCTCGGCAGTTCTCGAGTGCCACATGTCTTTTTTTATTGGCGTATCAGTAACGCTCAAAAAGAAAAGGCTATAGCCTTTTCTATTAATTAAAAAAAATTATGTTAGTTATTTTTTTTTAATTTAATACATTTTATTGAAAACAAAATGCTATGTAATAGCTTTGCCTCGGCAGTTCCCGAGTGCCACATGTCTTTTTTTATTGGCGTATCAGTAACGCTCAAAAAGAAAAGGCTATAGCCTTTTCTATTAATTAAAAAAAATTATGTTAGTTATTTTTTTTTAATTTAATACATTTTATTGAAAACAAAATGCTATGTAATAGCTTTGCCTCGGCAGTTCCCGAGTGCCACATGTCTTTTTTTATTGGCGTATCAGTAACGCTCAAAAAGAAAAGGCTATAGCCTTTTCTATTAATTAAAAAAAATTATGTTAGTTATTTTTTTTTAATTTAATACATTTTATTGAAAACAAAATGCTATGTAATAGCTTTGCTTTGGCAGTTCTCGAGTGCCACATGTCTTTTTTTATTGGCGTATCAGTAACGCTTGAAAAGAAAAGGCTATAGCCTTTTCTATTAATTAAAAAAAATTATGTTAGTTATTTTTTTTTAATTTAATACATTTTATTGAAAACAAAATGCTATGTAATAGCTTTGCCTCGGCAGTTCTCGAGTGCCACATGTCTTTTTTTATTGGCGTATCAGTAACGCTTGAAAAGAAAAGGCTATAGCCTTTTCTATTAATTAAAAAAAATTATGTTAGTTATTTTTTTTTAATTTAATACATTTTATTGAAAACAAAATGCTATGTAATAGCTTTGCCTCGGCAGTTCCCGAGTGCCACATGTCTTTTTTTATTGGCGTATCAGTAACGCTCAAAAAGAAAAGGCTATAGCCTTTTCTATTAATTAAAAAAAATTATGTTAGTTATTTTTTTTTAATTTAATACATTTTATTGAAAACAAAATGCTATGTAATAGCTTTGCTTTGGCAGTTCTCGAGTGCCACATGTCTTTTTTTATTGGCGTATCAGTAACGCTTGAAAAGAAAAGGCTATAGCCTTTTCTATTAATTAAAAAAAATTATGTTAGTTATTTTTTTTTTAATTTAATACATTTTATTGAAAACAAAATGCTATGTAATAGCTTTGCCTCGGCAGTTCTCGAGTGCCACATGTCTTTTTTTATTGGCGTATCAGTAACGCTCAAAAAGAAAAGGCTATAGCCTTTTCTATTAATTAAAAAAAAATTTTGTTAGTTATTTTTTTTTAATTTAATACATTTTATTGAAAACAAAATGCTATGTAATAGCTTTGCCTCGGCAGTTCCCGAGTGCCACATGTCTTTTTTTATTGGCGTATCAGTAACGCTCAAAAAGAAAAGGCTATAGCCTTTTCTATTAATTAAAAAAAATTATGTTAGTTATTTTTTTTTTAATTTAATACATTTTATTGAAAACAAAATGCTATGTAATAGCTTTGCTTTGGCAGTTCTCGAGTGCCACATGTCTTTTTTTATTGGCGTATCAGTAACGCTTGAAAAGAAAAGGCTATAGCCTTTTCTATTAATTAAAAAAAATTATGTTAGTTATTTTTTTTTAATTTAATACATTTTATTGAAAACAAAATGCTATGTAATAGCTTTGCCTCGGCAGTTCCCGAGTGCCACATGTCTTTTTTTATTGGCGTATCAGTAACGCTCAAAAAGAAAAGGCTATAGCCTTTTCTATTAATTAAAAAAAATTATGTTAGTTATTTTTTTTTAATTTAATACATTTTATTGAAAACAAAATGCTATGTAATAGCTTTGCCTCGGCAGTTCCCGAGTGCCACATGTCTTTTTTTATTGGCGTATCAGTAACGCTCAAAAAGAAAAGGCTATAGCCTTTTCTATTAATTAAAAAAATTATGTTAGTTATTTTTTTTTAATTTAATACATTTTATTGAAAACAAAATGCTATGTAATAGCTTTGCTTTGGCAGTTCTCGAGTGCCACATGTCTTTTTTTATTGGCGTATCAGTAACGCTTGAAAAGAAAAGGCTATAGCCTTTTCTATTAATTAAAAAAAATGATGTTAGTTATTTTTTTTTAATTTAATACATTTTATTGAAAACAAAATGCTATGTAATAGCTTTGCCTCGGCAGTTCCCGAGTGCCACATGTCTTTTTTTATTGGCGTATCAGTAACGCTCAAAAAGAAAAGGCTATAGCCTTTTCTATTAATTAAAAAAAATTATGTTAGTTATTTTTTTTTAATTTAATGCATTTTATTGAAAACAAAATGCTATGTAATAGCTTTGCCTCGGCAGTTCCCGAGTGCCACATGTCTTTTTTTATTGGCGTATCAGTAACGCTCAAAAAGAAAAGGCTATAGCCTTTTCTATTAATTAAAAAAAATTATGTTAGTTATTTTTTTTTAATTTAATACATTTTATTGAAAACAAAATGCTATGTAATAGCTTTGCTTTGGCAGTTCTCGAGTGCCACATGTCTTTTTTTATTGGCGTATCAGTAACGCTCAAAAAGAAAAGGCTATAGCCTTTTCTATTAATTAAAAAAAATTATGTTAGTTATTTTTTTTTAATTTAATACATTTTATTGAAAACAAAATGCTATGTAATAGCTTTGCCTCGGCAGTTCCCGAGTGCCACATGTCTTTTTTTATTGGCGTATCAGTAACGCTCAAAAAGAAAAGGCTATAGCCTTTTCTATTAATTAAAAAAAATTATGTTAGTTATTTTTTTTTAATTTAATACATTTTATTGAAAACAAAATGCTATGTAATAGCTTTGCCTCGGCAGTTCCCGAGTGCCACATGTCTTTTTTTATTGGCGTATCAGTAACGCTCAAAAAGAAAAGGCTATAGCCTTTTCTATTAATTAAAAAAAATTATGTTAGTTATTTTTTTTTAATTTAATACATTTTATTGAAAACAAAATGCTATGTAATAGCTTTGCCTCGGCAGTTCCCGAGTGCCACATGTCTTTTTTTATTGGCGTATCAGTAACGCTCAAAAAGAAAAGGCTATAGCCTTTTCTATTAATTAAAAAAAATTATGTTAGTTATTTTTTTTTAATTTAATACATTTTATTGAAAACAAAATGCTATGTAATAGCTTTGCCTCGGCAGTTCCCGAGTGCCACATGTCTTTTTTTATTGGCGTATCAGTAACGCTCAAAAAGAAAAGGCTATAGCCTTTTCTATTAATTAAAAAAAATTATGTTAGTTATTTTTTTTTAATTTAATACATTTTATTGAAAACAAAATGCTATGTAATAGCTTTGCCTCGGCAGTTCCCGAGTGCCACATGTCTTTTTTTATTGGCGTATCAGTAACGCTCAAAAAGAAAAGGCTATAGCCTTTTCTATTAATTAAAAAAAATTATGTTAGTTATTTTTTTTTAATTTAATACATTTTATTGAAAACAAAATGCTATGTAATAGCTTTGCCTCGGCAGTTCCCGAGTGCCACATGTCTTTTTTTATTGGCGTATCAGTAACGCTCAAAAAGAAAAGGCTATAGCCTCTTCTATTAATTAAAAAAAATTATGTTAGTTATTTTTTTTTAATTTAATACATTTTATTGAAAACAAAATGCTATGTAATAGCTTTGCTTTGGCAGTTCCCGAGTGCCACATGTCTTTTTTTATTGGCGTATCAGTAACGCTCAAAAAGAAAAGGCTATAGCCTTTTCTATTAATTAAAAAAAATTATGTTAGTTATTTTTTTTTAATTTAATACATTTTATTGAAAACAAAATGCTATGTAATAGCTTTGCCTCGGCAGTTCCCGAGTGCCACATGTCTTTTTTTATTGGCGTATCAGTAACGCTCAAAAAGAAAAGGCTATAGCCTTTTCTATTAATTAAAAAAAATTATGTTAGTTATTTTTTTTTAATTTAATACATTTTATTGAAAACAAAATGCTATGTAATAGCTTTGCCTCGGCAGTTCCCGAGTGCCACATGTCTTTTTTTATTGGCGTATCAGTAACGCTCAAAAAGAAAAGGCTATAGCCTTTTCTATTAATTAAAAAAAATTATGTTAGTTATTTTTTTTTAATTTAATACATTTTATTGAAAACAAAATGCTATGTAATAGCTTTGCCTCGGCAGTTCCCGAGTGCCACATGTCTTTTTTTATTGGCGTATCAGTAACGCTCAAAAAGAAAAGGCTATAGCCTTTTCTATTAATTAAAAAAAATTATGTTAGTTATTTTTTTTTAATTTAATACATTTTATTGAAAACAAAATGCTATGTAATAGCTTTGCCTCGGCAGTTCCCGAGTGCCACATGTCTTTTTTTATTGGCGTATCAGTAACGCTCAAAAAGAAAAGGCTATAGCCTTTTCTATTAATTAAAAAAAATTATGTTAGTTATTTTTTTTTAATTTAATACATTTTATTGAAAACAAAATGCTATGTAATAGCTTTGCCTCGGCAGTTCCCGAGTGCCACATGTCTTTTTTTATTGGCGTATCAGTAACGCTCAAAAAGAAAAGGCTATAGCCTTTTCTATTAATTAAAAAAAATTATGTTAGTTATTTTTTTTTAATTTAATACATTTTATTGAAAACAAAATGCTATGTAATAGCTTTGCCTCGGCAGTTCCCGAGTGCCACATGTCTTTTTTTATTGGCGTATCAGTAACGCTCAAAAAGAAAAGGCTATAGCCTTTTCTATTAATTAAAAAAAATTATGTTAGTTATTTTTTTTTAATTTAATACATTTTATTGAAAACAAAATGCTATGTAATAGCTTTGCCTCGGCAGTTCCCGAGTGCCACATGTCTTTTTTTATTGGCGTATCAGTAACGCTCAAAAAGAAAAGGCTATAGCCTTTTCTATTAATTAAAAAAAATTATGTTAGTTATTTTTTTTTAATTTAATACATTTTATTGAAAACAAAATGCTATGTAATAGCTTTGCCTCGGCAGTTCCCGAGTGCCACATGTCTTTTTTTATTGGCGTATCAGTAACGCTCAAAAAGAAAAGGCTATAGCCTCTTCTATTAATTAAAAAAAATTATGTTAGTTATTTTTTTTTAATTTAATACATTTTATTGAAAACAAAATGCTATGTAATAGCTTTGCTTTGGCAGTTCTCGAGTGCCACATGTCTTTTTTTATTGGCGTATCAGTAACGCTTGAAAAGAAAAGGCTATAGCCTTTTCTATTAATTAAAAAAAATTATGTTAGTTATTTTTTTTTAATTTAATACATTTTATTGAAAACAAAACGCTATGTAATAACTTTGCCTCGGCAGTTCTCGAGTGCCACATGTCTTTTTTTATTGGCGTATCAGTAACGCTTGAAAAGAAAAGGCTATAGCCTTTTCTATTAATTAAAAAAAATTATGTTAGTTATTTTTTTTTAATTTAATACATTTTATTGAAAACAAAATGCTATGTAATAGCTTTGCTTTGGCAGTTCTCGAGTGCCACATGTCTTTTTTTATTGGCGTATCAGTAACGCTTGAAAAGAAAAGGCTATAGCCTTTTCTATTAATTAAAAAAAATTATGTTAGTTATTTTTTTTTAATTTAATACATTTTATTGAAAACAAAACGCTATGTAATAACTTTGCCTCGGCAGTTCTCGAGTGCCACATGTCTTTTTTTATTGGCGTATCAGTAACGCTTGAAAAGAAAAGGCTATAGCCTTTTCTATTAATTAAAAAAAATTATGTTAGTTATTTTTTTTTTAATTTAATACATTTTATTGAAAACAAAATGCTATGTAATAGCTTTGCCTCGGCAGTTCTCGAGTGCCACATGTCTTTTTTTATTGGCGTATCAGTAACGCTTGAAAAGAAAAGGCTATAGCCTTTTCTATTAATTAAAAAAAATTATGTTAGTTATTTTTTTTAATTTAATACATTTTATTGAAAACAAAATGCTATGTAATAGCTTTGCCTCGGCAGTTCTCGAGTGCCAGATGTCTTTTTTTATTGGCGTATCAGTAACGCTTGAAAAGAAAAGGCTATAGCCTTTTCTATTAATTAAAAAAAATTATGTTAGTTATTTTTTTTTAATTTAATACATTTTATTGAAAACAAAATGCTATGTAATAGCTTTGCCTCGGCAGTTCTCGAGTGCCACATGTCTTTTTTTATTGGCGTATCAGTAACGCTCAAAAAGAAAAGGCTATAGCCTTTTCTATTAATTAAAAAAAATTATGTTAGTTATTTTTTTTTAATTTAATACATTTTATTGAAAACAAAATGCTATGTAATAGCTTTGCCTCGGCAGTTCCCGAGTGCCACATGTCTTTTTTTATTGGCGTATCAGTAACGCTCAAAAAGAAAAGGCTATAGCCTTTTCTATTAATTAAAAAAAATTATGTTAGTTATTTTTTTTTAATTTAATACATTTTATTGAAAACAAAATGCTATGTAATAGCTTTGCCTCGGCAGTTCTCGAGTGCCACATGTCTTTTTTTATTGGCGTATCAGTAACGCTTGAAAAGAAAAGGCTATAGCCTTTTCTATTAATTAAAAAAAATTATGTTAGTTATTTTTTTTAATTTAATACATTTTATTGAAAACAAAATGCTATGTAATAGCTTTGCTTTGGCAGTTCTCGAGTGCCACATGTCTTTTTTTATTGGCGTATCAGTAACGCTTGAAAAGAAAAGGCTATAGCCTTTTCTATTAATTAAAAAAAATTATGTTAGTTATTTTTTTTTAATTTAATACATTTTATTGAAAACAAAACGCTATGTAATAGCTTTGCCTCGGCAGTTCTCGAGTGCCACATGTCTTTTTTTATTGGCGTATCAGTAACGCTTGAAAAGAAAAGGCTATAGCCTTTTCTATTAATTAAAAAAAATTATGTTAGTTATTTTTTTTAATTTAATACATTTTATTGAAAACAAAATGCTATGTAATAGCTTTGCCTCGGCAGTTCCCGAGTGCCACATGTCTTTTTTTATTGGCGTATCAGTAACGCTCAAAAAGAAAAGGCTATAGCCTTTTCTATTAATTAAAAAAAATTATGTTAGTTATTTTTTTTTAATTTAATACATTTTATTGAAAACAAAATGCTATGTAATAGCTTTGCCTCGGCAGTTCCCGAGTGCCACATGTCTTTTTTTATTGGCGTATCAGTAACGCTCAAAAAGAAAAGGCTATAGCCTTTTCTATTAATTAAAAAAAATTATGTTAGTTATTTTTTTTTAATTTAATACATTTTATTGAAAACAAAATGCTATGTAATAGCTTTGCCTCGGCAGTTCCCGAGTGCCACATGTCTTTTTTTATTGGCGTATCAGTAACGCTCAAAAAGAAAAGGCTATAGACTTTTCTATTAATTAAAAAAAATTATGTTAGTTATTTTTTTTTAATTTAATACATTTTATTGAAAACAAAATGCTATGCAATAGCTTTGCTTTGGCAGTTCTCGAGTGCCACATGTCTTTTTTTATTGGCGTATCAGTAACGCTTGAAAAGAAAAGGCCTTTTCTATTAATTAAAAAAAATTATGTTAGTTATTTTTTTTTAATTTAATACATTTTATTGAAAACAAAACGCTATGTAATAACTTTGCCTCGGCAGTTCTCGAGTGCCACATGTCTTTTTTTATTGGCGTATCAGTAACGCTTGAAAAGAAAAGGCTATAGCCTTTTCTATTAATTAAAAAAAATTATGTTAGTTATTTTTTTTTAATTTAATACATTTTATTGAAAACAAAATGCTATGTAATAGCTTTGCTTTGGCAGTTCTCGAGTGCCACATGTCTTTTTTTATTGGCGTATCAGTAACGCTTGAAAAGAAAAGGCTATAGCCTTTTCTATTAATTAAAAAAAATTATGTTAGTTATTTTTTTTTAATTTAATACATTTTATTGAAAACAAAACGCTATGTAATAACTTTGCCTCGGCAGTTCTCGAGTGCCACATGTCTTTTTTTATTGGCGTATCAGTAACGCTTGAAAAGAAAAGGCTATAGCCTTTTCTATTAATTAAAAAAAATTATGTTAGTTATTTTTTTTTTAATTTAATACATTTTATTGAAAACAAAATGCTATGTAATAGCTTTGCCTCGGCAGTTCTCGAGTGCCACATGTCTTTTTTTATTGGCGTATCAGTAACGCTTGAAAAGAAAAGGCTATAGCCTTTTCTATTAATTAAAAAAAATTATGTTAGTTATTTTTTTTAATTTAATACATTTTATTGAAAACAAAATGCTATGTAATAGCTTTGCCTCGGCAGTTCTCGAGTGCCAGATGTCTTTTTTTATTGGCGTATCAGTAACGCTTGAAAAGAAAAGGCTATAGCCTTTTCTATTAATTAAAAAAAATTATGTTAGTTATTTTTTTTTAATTTAATACATTTTATTGAAAACAAAATGCTATGTAATAGCTTTGCCTCGGCAGTTCTCGAGTGCCACATGTCTTTTTTTATTGGCGTATCAGTAACGCTCAAAAAGAAAAGGCTATAGCCTTTTCTATTAATTAAAAAAAATTATGTTAGTTATTTTTTTTAATTTAATACATTTTATTGAAAACAAAATGCTATGTAATAGCTTTGCCTCGGCAGTTCCCGAGTGCCACATGTCTTTTTTTATTGGCGTATCAGTAACGCTCAAAAAGAAAAGGCTATAGCCTTTTCTATTAATTAAAAAAAATTATGTTAGTTATTTTTTTTTAATTTAATACATTTTATTGAAAACAAAATGCTATGTAATAGCTTTGCCTCGGCAGTTCTCGAGTGCCACATGTCTTTTTTTATTGGCGTATCAGTAACGCTTGAAAAGAAAAGGCTATAGCCTTTTCTATTAATTAAAAAAAATTATGTTAGTTATTTTTTTTTTAATTTAATACATTTTATTGAAAACAAAATGCTATGTAATAGCTTTGCCTCGGCAGTTCTCGAGTGCCACATGTCTTTTTTTATTGGCGTATCAGTAACGCTTGAAAAGAAAAGGCTATAGCCTTTTCTATTAATTAAAAAAAATTATGTTAGTTATTTTTTTTTAATTTAATACATTTTATTGAAAACAAAACGCTATGTAATAGCTTTGCCTCGGCAGTTCTCGAGTGCCACATGTCTTTTTTTATTGGCGTATCAGTAACGCTTGAAAAGAAAAGGCTATAGCCTTTTCTATTAATTAAAAAAAATTATGTTAGTTATTTTTTTTTAATTTAATACATTTTATTGAAAACAAAACGCTATGTAATAGCTTTGCCTCGGCAGTTCTCGAGTGCCACATGTCTTTTTTTATTGGCGTATCAGTAACGCTTGAAAAGAAAAGGCTATAGCCTTTTCTATTAATTAAAAAAAATTATGTTAGTTATTTTTTTTTAATTTAATACATTTTATTGAAAACAAAACGCTATGTAATAGCTTTGTCTCGGCAGTTCTCGAGTGCCACATGTCTTTTTTTATTGGCGTATCAGTAACGCTTGAAAAGAAAAGGCTATAGCCTTTTCTATTAATTAAAAAAAATTATGTTAGTTATTTTTTTTTAATTTAATACATTTTATTGAAAAGAAAATGCTATGTAATAGCTTTGCCTCGGCAGTTCTCGAGTGCCACATGTCTTTTTTTATTGGCGTATCAGTAACGCTTGAAAAGAAAAGGCTATAGCCTTTTCTATTAATTAAAAAAAATTATGTTAGTTATTTTTTTTTAATTTAATACATTTTATTGAAAACAAAATGCTATGTAATAGCTTTGCCTCGGCAGTTCTCGAGTGCCACATGCCTTTTTTTATTGGCGTATCAGTAGCGCTTGAAAAGAAAAGGCTATAGCCTTTTCTATTAATTAAAAAAAATTATGTTAGTTATTTTTTTTTAATTTAATACATTTTATTGAAAACAAAATGCTATGTAATAGCTTTGCCTCGGCAGTTCTCGAGTGCCACATGTCTTTTTTTATTGGCGTATCAGTAACGCTTGAAAAGAAAAGGCTATAGCCTTTTCTATTAATTAAAAAAAAATTATGTTAGTTATTTTTTTTAATTTAATACATTTTATTGAAAACAAAATGCTATGTAATAGCTTTGCTTTGGCAGTTCTCGAGTGCCACTGTCTTTTTTTATTGGCGTATCAGTAACGCTTGAAAAGAAAAGGCTATAGCCTTTTCTATTAATTAAAAAAAATTATGTTAGTTATTTTTTTTTAATTTAATACATTTTATTGAAAACAAAATGCTGTGTAATAGCTTTGCCTCGGCAGTTCTCGAGTGCCACATGTCTTTTTTTATTGGCGTATCAGTAACGCTTGAAAAGAAAAGGCTATAGCCTTTTCTATTAATTAAAAAAATTATGTTAGTTATTTTTTTTTAATTTAATACATTTTATTGAAAACAAAATGCTATGTAATAGCTTTGCCTCGGCAGTTCTCGAGTGCCACATGTCTTTTTTTATTGGCGTATCAGTAACGCTTGAAAAGAAAAGGCTATAGCCTTTTCTATTAATTAAAAAAAATTATGTTAGTTATTTTTTTTAATTTAATACATTTTATTGAAAACAAAATGCTATGTAATAGCTTTGCTTTGGCAGTTCTCGAGTGCCACATGTCTTTTTTTATTGGCGTATCAGTAACGCTTGAAAAGAAAAGGCTATAGCCTTTTCTATTAATTAAAAAAAATTATGTTAGTTATTTTTTTTTAATTTAATACATTTTATTGAAAACAAAATGCTATGTAATAGCTTTGCCTCGGCAGTTCTCGAGTGCCACATGTCTTTTTTTATTGGCGTATCAGTAACGCTTGAAAAGAAAAGGCTATAGCCTTTTCTATTAATTAAAAAAAATTATGTTAGTTATTTTTTTTAATTTAATACATTTTATTGAAAACAAAATGCTATGTAATAGCTTTGCCTCGGCAGTTCTCGAGTGCCACATGTCTTTTTTTATTGGCGTATCAGTAACGCTTGAAAAGAAAAGGCTATAGCCTTTTCTATTAATTAAAAAAAATTATGTTAGTTATTTTTTTTTAATTTAATACATTTTATTGAAAACAAAACGCTATGTAATAACTTTGCCTCGGCAGTTCTCGAGTGCCACATGTCTTTTTTTATTGGCGTATCAGTAACGCTTGAAAAGAAAAGGCTATAGCCTTTTCTATTAATTAAAAAAAATTATGTTAGTTATTTTTTTTTAATTTAATACATTTTATTGAAAACAAAACGCTATGTAATAGCTTTGCCTCGGCAGTTCTCGAGTGCCACATGTCTTTTTTTATTGGCGTATCAGTAACGCTTGAAAAGAAAAGGCTATAGCCTTTTCTATTAATTAAAAAAAATTATGTTAGTTATTTTTTTTTAATTTAATACATTTTATTGAAAACAAAACGCTATGTAATAGCTTTGCCTCGGCAGTTCTCGAGTGCCACATGTCTTTTTTTATTGGCGTATCAGTAACGCTTGAAAAGAAAAGGCTATAGCCTTTTCTATTAATTAAAAAAAATTATGTTAGTTATTTTTTTTTAATTTAATACATTTTATTGAAAACAAAATGCTATGTAATAGCTTTGCCTCGGCAGTTCTCGAGTGCCACATGTCTTTTTTTATTGGCGTATCAGTAACGCTTGAAAAGAAAAGGCTATAGCCTTTTCTATTAATTAAAAAAAATTATGTTAGTTATTTTTTTTTAATTTAATACATTTTATTGAAAACAAAATGCTATGTAATAGCTTTGCCTCGGCAGTTCTCGAGTGCCACATGTCTTTTTTTATTGGCGTATCAGTAACGCTTGAAAAGAAAAGGCTATAGCCTTTTCTATTAATTAAAAAAAATTATGTTAGTTATTTTTTTTTAATTTAATACATTTTATTGAAAACAAAACGCTATGTAATAACTTTGCCTCGGCAGTTCTCGAGTGCCACATGTCTTTTTTTATTGGCGTATCAGTAACGCTTGAAAAGAAAAGGCTATAGCCTTTTCTATTAATTAAAAAAAATTATGTTAGTTATTTTTTTTTAATTTAATACATTTTATTGAAAACAAAACGCTATGTAATAGCTTTGCCTCGGCAGTTCTCGAGTGCCACATGTCTTTTTTTATTGGCGTATCAGTAACGCTTGAAAAGAAAAGGCTATAGCCTTTTCTATTAATTAAAAAAAATTATGTTAGTTATTTTTTTTTAATTTAATACATTTTATTGAAAACAAAACGCTATGTAATAGCTTTGTCTCGGCAGTTCTCGAGTGCCACATGTCTTTTTTTATTGGCGTATCAGTAACGCTTGAAAAGAAAAGGCTATAGCCTTTTCTATTAATTAAAAAAAATTATGTTAGTTATTTTTTTTTAATTTAATACATTTTATTGAAAACAAAATGCTATGTAATAGCTTTGCCTCGGCAGTTCTCGAGTGCCACATGTCTTTTTTTATTGGCGTATCAGTAACGCTTGAAAAGAAAAGGCTATAGCCTTTTCTATTAATTAAAAAAAATTATGTTAGTTATTTTTTTTTAATTTAATACATTTTATTGAAAACAAAATGCTATGTAATAGCTTTGCCTCGGCAGTTCTCGAGTGCCACATGTCTTTTTTTATTGGCGTATCAGTAACGCTTGAAAAGAAAAGGCTATAGCCTTTTCTATTAATTAAAAAAAATTATGTTAGTTATTTTTTTTTAATTTAATACATTTTATTGAAAACAAAATGCTATGTAATAGCTTTGCCTCGGCAGTTCTCGAGTGCCACATGTCTTTTTTTATTGGCGTATCAGTAACGCTTGAAAAGAAAAGGCTATAGCCTTTTCTATTAATTAAAAAAAATTATGTTAGTTATTTTTTTTTAATTTAATACATTTTATTGAAAACAAAACGCTATGTAATAACTTTGCCTCGGCAGTTCTCGAGTGCCACATGTCTTTTTTTATTGGCGTATCAGTAACGCTTGAAAAGAAAAGGCTATTATAGCCTTTTCTATTAATTAAAAAAAATTATGTTAGTTATTTTTTTTTAATTTAATACATTTTATTGAAAACAAAACGCTATGTAATAGCTTTGCCTCGGCAGTTCTCGAGTGCCACATGTCTTTTTTTATTGGCGTATCAGTAACGCTTGAAAAGAAAAGGCTATAGCCTTTTCTATTAATTAAAAAAAATTATGTTAGTTATTTTTTTTTAATTTAATACATTTTATTGAAAACAAAACGCTATGTAATAGCTTTGTCTCGGCAGTTCTCGAGTGCCACATGTCTTTTTTTATTGGCGTATCAGTAACGCTTGAAAAGAAAAGGCTATAGCCTTTTCTATTAATTAAAAAAAATTATGTTAGTTATTTTTTTTTAATTTAATACATTTTATTGAAAACAAAATGCTATGTAATAGCTTTGCCTCGGCAGTTCTCGAGTGCCACATGTCTTTTTTTATTGGCGTATCAGTAACGCTTGAAAAGAAAAGGCTATAGCCTTTTCTATTAATTAAAAAAAATTATGTTAGTTATTTTTTTTTAATTTAATACATTTTATTGAAAACAAAACGCTATGTAATAGCTTTGCCTCGGCAGTTCTCGAGTGCCACATGTCTTTTTTTATTGGCGTATCAGTAACGCTTGAAAAGAAAAGGCTATAGCCTTTTCTATTAATTAAAAAAAATTATGTTAGTTATTTTTTTTTAATTTAACACATTTTATTGAAAACAAAACGCTATGTAATAGCTTTGCCTCGGCAGTTCTCGAGTGCCACATGTCTTTTTTTATTGGCGTATCAGTAACGCTTGAAAAGAAAAGGCTATATATAGCCTTTTCTATTAATTAAAAAAAATTATGTTAGTTATTTTTTTTTTAATTTAATACATTTTGTTGAAAACAAAATGCTATGTAATAGCTTTGCCTCGGCAGTTCTCGAGTGCCACATGTCTTTTTTTATTGGCGTATCAGTAACGCTTGAAAAGAAAAGGCTATAGCCTTTTTTATTAATTAAAAAAAAATTATGTTAGTTATTTTTTTTAATTTAATACATTTTATTGAAAACAAAATGCTATGTAATAGCTTTGCTTTGGCAGTTCTCGAGTGCCACTGTCTTTTTTTATTGGCGTATCAGTAACGCTTGAAAAGAAAAGGCTATAGCCTTTTCTATTAATTAAAAAAAATTATGTTAGTTATTTTTTTTTAATTTAATACATTTTATTGAAAACAAAATGCTGTGTAATAGCTTTGCCTCGGCAGTTCTCGAGTGCCACATGTCTTTTTTTATTGGCGTATCAGTAACGCTTGAAAAGAAAAGGCTATAGCCTTTTCTATTAATTAAAAAAAATTATGTTAGTTATTTTTTTTTAATTTAATACATTTTATTGAAAACAAAATGCTGTGTAATAGCTTTGCCTCGGCAGTTCTCGAGTGCCACATGTCTTTTTTTATTGGCGTATCAGTAACGCTTGAAAAGAAAAGGCTATAGCCTTTTCTATTAATTAAAAAAAATTATGTTAGTTATTTTTTTTCAATTTAATACATTTTATTGAAAACAAAATGCTATGTAATAGCTTTGCCTCGGCAGTTCTCGAGTGCCACATGTCTTTTTTTATTGGCGTATCAGTAACGCTTGAAAAGAAAAGGCTATAGCCTTTTCTATTAATTAAAAAAAATTATGTTAGTTATTTTTTTTTAATTTAATACATTTTATTGAAAACAAAATGCTGTGTAATAGCTTTGCCTCGGCAGTTCTCGAGTGCCACATGTCTTTTTTTATTGGCGTATCAGTAACGCTTGAAAAGAAAAGGCTATAGCCTTTTCTATTAATTAAAAAAAATTATGTTAGTTATTTTTTTTTAATTTAATACATTTTATTGAAAACAAAATGCTGTGTAATAGCTTTGCCTCGGCAGTTCTCGAGTGCCACATGTCTTTTTTTATTGGCGTATCAGTAACGCTTGAAAAGAAAAGGCTATAGCCTTTTCTATTAATTAAAAAAAATTATGTTAGTTATTTTTTTTTAATTTAATACATTTTATTGAAAACAAAATGCTGTGTAATAGCTTTGCCTCGGCAGTTCTCGAGTGCCACATGTCTTTTTTTATTGGCGTATCAGTAACGCTTGAAAAGAAAAGGCTATAGCCTTTTCTATTAATTAAAAAAAATTATGTTAGTTATTTTTTTTTAATTTAATACATTTTATTGAAAACAAAATGCTGTGTAATAGCTTTGCCTCGGCAGTTCTCGAGTGCCACATGTCTTTTTTTATTGGCGTATCAGTAACGCTTGAAAAGAAAAGGCTATAGCCTTTTCTATTAATTAAAAAAAATTATGTTAGTTATTTTTTTTTAATTTAATACATTTTATTGAAAACAAAATGCTGTGTAATAGCTTTGCCTCGGCAGTTCTCGAGTGCCACATGTCTTTTTTTATTGGCGTATCAGTAACGCTTGAAAAGAAAAGGCTATAGCCTTTTCTATTAATTAAAAAAAATTATGTTAGTTATTATTTTTTAATTTAATACATTTTATTGAAAACAAAATGCTGTGTAATAGCTTTGCCTCGGCAGTTCTCGAGTGCCACATGTCTTTTTTTATTGGCGTATCAGTAACGCTCAAAAAGAAAAGGCTATAGCCTTTTCTATTAATTAAAAAAAATTATGTTAGTTATTTTTTTTTAATTTAACACATTTTATTGAAAACAAAACGCTATGTAATAGCTTTGCCTCGGCAGTTCTCGAGTGCCACATGTCTTTTTTTATTGGCGTATCAGTAACGCTTGAAAAGAAAAGGCTATAGCCTTTTCTATTAATTAAAAAAAATTATGTTAGTTATTTTTTTTTAATTTAATACATTTTATTGAAAACAAAATGCTATGTAATAGCTTTGCCTCGGCAGTTCTCGAGTGCCACATGTCTTTTTTTATTGGCGTATCAGTAACGCTTGAAAAGAAAAGGCTATAGCCTTTTCTATTAATTAAAAAAAATTATGTTAGTTATTTTTTTTTAATTTAATACATTTTATTGAAAACAAAATGCTATGTAATAGCTTTGCCTCGGCAGTTCTCGAGTGCCACATGTCTTTTTTTATTGGCGTATCAGTAACGCTTGAAAAGAAAAGGCTATAGCCTTTTCTATTAATTAAAAAAAATTATGTTAGTTATTTTTTTTTAATTTAATACATTTTATTGAAAACAAAATGCTATGTAATAGCTTTGCCTCGGCAGTTCTCGAGTGCCACATGTCTTTTTTTATTGGCGTATCAGTAACGCTTGAAAAGAAAAGGCTATAGCCTTTTCTATTAATTAAAAAAAAATTATGTTAGTTATTTTTTTTAATTTAATACATTTTATTGAAAACAAAATGCTATGTAATAGCTTTGCTTTGGCAGTTCTCGAGTGCCACTGTCTTTTTTTATTGGCGTATCAGTAACGCTTGAAAAGAAAAGGCTATAGCCTTTTCTATTAATTAAAAAAAATTATGTTAGTTATTTTTTTTTAATTTAATACATTTTATTGAAAACAAAATGCTATGTAATAGCTTTGCCTCGGCAGTTCTCGAGTGCCACATGTCTTTTTTTATTGGCGTATCAGTAACGCTTGAAAAGAAAAGGCTATAGCCTTTTCTATTAATTAAAAAAAAATTATGTTAGTTATTTTTTTTAATTTAATACATTTTATTGAAAACAAAATGCTATGTAATAGCTTTGCTTTGGCAGTTCTCGAGTGCCACTGTCTTTTTTTATTGGCGTATCAGTAACGCTTGAAAAGAAAAGGCTATAGCCTTTTCTATTAATTAAAAAAAATTATGTTAGTTATTTTTTTTTAATTTAATACATTTTATTGAAAACAAAATGCTGTGTAATAGCTTTGCCTCGGCAGTTCTCGAGTGCCATATGTCTTTTTTTATTGGCGTATCAGTAACGCTTGAAAAGAAAAGGCTATAGCCTTTTCTATTAATTAAAAAAAATTATGTTAGTTATTTTTTTTTAATTTAATACATTTTATTGAAAACAAAATGCTGTGTAATAGCTTTGCCTCGGCAGTTCTCGAGTGCCACATGTCTTTTTTTATTGGCGTATCAGTAACGCTTGAAAAGAAAAGGCTATAGCCTTTTCTATTAATTAAAAAAAATTATGTTAGTTATTTTTTTTTTAATTTAATACATTTTATTGAAAACAAAATGCTGTGTAATAGCTTTGCCTCGGCAGTTCTCGAGTGCCACATGTCTTTTTTTATTGGCGTATCAGTAACGCTTGAAAAGAAAAGGCTATAGCCTTTTCTATTAATTAAAAAAATTATGTTAGTTATTTTTTTTTAATTATAGCCTTTTCTATTAATTAAAAAAAAATTATGTTAGTTATTTTTTTTAATTTAATACATTTTATTGAAAACAAAATGCTATGTAATAGCTTTGCTTTGGCAGTTCTCGAGTGCCACTGTCTTTTTTTATTGGCGTATCAGTAACGCTTGAAAAGAAAAGGCTATAGCCTTTTCTATTAATTAAAAAAAATTATGTTAGTTATTTTTTTTTAATTTAATACATTTTATTGAAAACAAAATGCTGTGTAATAGCTTTGCCTCGGCAGTTCTCGAGTGCCACATGTCTTTTTTTATTGGCGTATCAGTAACGCTTGAAAAGAAAAGGCTATAGCCTTTTCTATTAATTAAAAAAAATTATGTTAGTTATTTTTTTTTAATTTAATACATTTTATTGAAAACAAAATGCTATGTAATAGCTTTGCCTCGGCAGTTCTCGAGTGCCACATGTCTTTTTTTATGGCGTATCAGTAACGCTTAAAAAGAAAAGGCTATATATAGCCTTTTCTATTAATTAAAAAAAATTATGTTAGTTATTTTTTTTTAATTTAATACATTTTATTGAAAACAAAATGCTATGTAATAGCTTTGCCTCGGCAGTTGTCGAGTGCCACATGTCTTTTTTTATGGCGTATCAGTAACGCTTAAAAAGAAAAGGCTATATATAGCCTTTTCTATTAATTAAAAAAAATTATGTTAGTTATTTTTTTTTAATTTAATACATTTTATTGAAAACAAAATGCTATGTAATAGCTTTGCCTCGGCAGTTGTCGAGTGCCACATGTCTTTTTTTATGGCGTATCAGTAACGCTTAAAAAGAAAAGGCTATATATAGCCTTTTCTATTAATTAAAAAAAATTATGTTAGTTATTTTTTTTAATTTAATACATTTTATTGAAAACAAAATGCTATGTAATAGCTTTGCCTCGGCAGTTCTCGAGTGCCACATGTCTTTTTTTATTGGCGTATCAGTAACGCTTGAAAAGAAAAGGCTATAGCCTTTTCTATTAATTAAAAAAAAATTATGTTAGTTATTTTTTTTAATTTAATACATTTTATTGAAAACAAAATGCTATGTAATAGCTTTGCTTTGGCAGTTCTCGAGTGCCACTGTCTTTTTTTATTGGCGTATCAGTAACGCTTGAAAAGAAAAGGCTATAGCCTTTTCTATTAATTAAAAAAAATTATGTTAGTTATTTTTTTTTAATTTAATACATTTTATTGAAAACAAAATGCTGTGTAATAGCTTTGCCTCGGCAGTTCTCGAGTGCCACATGTCTTTTTTTATTGGCGTATCAGTAACGCTTGAAAAGAAAAGGCTATAGCCTTTTCTATTAATTAAAAAAAATTATGTTAGTTATTTTTTTTTAATTTAATACATTTTATTGAAAACAAAATGCTGTGTAATAGCTTTGCCTCGGCAGTTCTCGAGTGCCACATGTCTTTTTTTATTGGCGTATCAGTAACGCTTGAAAAGAAAAGGCTATAGCCTTTTCTATTAATTAAAAAAAATTATGTTAGTTATTTTTTTTTAATTTAATACATTTTATTGAAAACAAAATGCTATGTAATAGCTTTGCCTCGGCAGTTCTCGAGTGCCACATGTCTTTTTTTATGGCGTATCAGTAACGCTTAAAAAGAAAAGGCTATATATAGCCTTTTCTATTAATTAAAAAAAATTATGTTAGTTATTTTTTTTTAATTTAATACATTTTATTGAAAACAAAATGCTATGTAATAGCTTTGCCTCGGCAGTTGTCGAGTGCCACATGTCTTTTTTTATGGCGTATCAGTAACGCTTAAAAAGAAAAGGCTATATATAGCCTTTTCTATTAATTAAAAAAAATTATGTTAGTTATTTTTTTTTAATTTAATACATTTTATTGAAAACAAAATGCTATGTAATAGCTTTGCCTCGGCAGTTGTCGAGTGCCACATGTCTTTTTTTATGGCGTATCAGTAACGCTTAAAAAGAAAAGGCTATATATAGCCTTTTCTATTAATTAAAAAAAATTATGTTAGTTATTTTTTTTAATTTAATACATTTTATTGAAAACAAAATGCTATGTAATAGCTTTGCCTCGGCAGTTCTCGAGTGCCACATGTCTTTTTTTATTGGCGTATCAGTAACGCTTAAAAAGAAAAGGCTATAGCCTTTTCTATTAATTAAAAAAAATTATGTTAGTTATTTTTTTTTAATTTAATACATTTTATTGAAAACAAAACGCTGTGTAATAGCTTTGCCTCGGCAGTTCTCGAGTGCCACATGTCTTTTTTTATTGGCGTATCAGTAACGCTTGAAAAGAAAAGGCTATAGCCTTTTCTATTAATTAAAAAAAATTATGTTAGTTATTTTTTTTTAATTTAATACATTTTATTGAAAACAAAATGCTGTGTAATAGCTTTGCCTCAGCAGTTCTCGAGTGGCACATGTCTTTTTTTATTGGCGTATCAGTAACGCTTGAAAAGAAAAGGCTATAGCCTTTTCTATTAATTAAAAAAAATTATGTTAGTTATTTTTTTTTAATTTAATACATTTTATTGAAAACAAAATGCTATATAATAGCTTTGCCTCGGCAGTTCTCGAGTGCCACATGTCTTTTTTTATGGCGTATCAGTAACGCTTAAAAAGAAAAGGCTATATATAGCCTTTTCTATTAATTAAAAAAAATTATGTTAGTTATTTTTTTTTAATTTAATACATTTTATTGAAAACAAAATGCTATGTAATAGCTTTGCCTCGGCAGTTGTCGAGTGCCACATGTCTTTTTTTATGGCGTATCAGTAACGCTTAAAAAGAAAAGGCTATATATAGCCTTTTCTATTAATTAAAAAAAATTATGTTAGTTATTTTTTTTAATTTAATACATTTTATTGAAAACAAAATGCTATGTAATAGCTTTGCCTCGGCAGTTGTCGAGTGCCACATGTCTTTTTTTATGGCGTATCAGTAACGCTTAAAAAGAAAAGGCTATATATAGCCTTTTCTATTAATTAAAAAAAATTATGTTAGTTATTTTTTTTAATTTAATACATTTTATTGAAAACAAAATGCTATGTAATAGCTTTGCCTCGGCAGTTCTCGAGTGCCACATGTCTTTTTTTATTGGCGTATCAGTAACGCTTAAAAAGAAAAGGCTATAGCCTTTTCTATTAATTAAAAAAAATTATGTTAGTTATTTTTTTTAATTTAATACATTTTATTGAAAACAAAATGCTATGTAATAGCTTTGCCTCGGCAGTTCTCGAGTGCCACATGTCTTTTTTTATTGGCGTATCAGTAACGCTTAAAAAGAAAAGGCTATAGCCATTTCTATTAATTAAAAAAAATTATGTTAGTTATTTTTTTTTTAATTTAATACATTTTATTGAAAACAAAATGCTATGTAATAGCTTTGCCTCGGCAGATCTCGAGTGCCACATGTCTTTTTTTATTGGCGTATCAGTAACGCTTAAAAAGAAAAGTCTATAGCCTTTTCTATTAATTAAAAAAAATTATGTTAGTTATTTTTTTTAATTTAATACATTTTATTGAAAACAAAATGCTATGTAATAGCTTTGCCTCGGCAGTTGTCGAGTGCCACATGTCTTCTTTTATGGCGTATCAGTAACGCTTAAAAAGAAAAGGCTATATATAGCCTTTTCTATTAATTAAAAAAAATTATGTTAGTTATTTTTTTTAATTTAATACATTTTATTGAAAACAAAATGCTATGTAATAGCTTTGCCTCGGCAGATCTCGAGTGCCACATGTCTTTTTTTATTGGCGTATCAGTAACGCTTAAAAAGAAAAGTCTATAGCCTTTTCTATTAATTAAAAAAAATTATGTTAGTTATTTTTTTTAATTTAATACATTTTATTGAAAACAAAATGCTATGTAATAGCTTTGCCTCGGCAGTTCTCGAGTGCCACATGTCTTTTTTTATTGGCGTATCAGTAACGCTTAAAAAGAAAAGGCCTTTTCTATTAATTAAAAAAAATTATGTTAGTTATTTTTTTTAATTTAATACATTTTATTGAAAACAAAATGCTATGTAATAGCTTTGCCTCGGCAGTTCTCGAGTGCCACATGTCTTTTTTTATTGGCGTATCAGTAACGCTTAAAAAGAAAAGGCTATAGCCTTTTCTATTAATTAAAAAAAATTATGTTAGTTATTTTTTTTAATTTAATACATTTTATTGAAAACAAAATGCTATGTAATAGCTTTGCCTCGGCAGTTGTCGAGTGCCACATGTCTTTTTTTATGGCGTATCAGTAACGCTTAAAAAGAAAAGGCTATATATAGCCTTTTCTATTAATTAAAAAAAATTATGTTAGTTATTTTTTTTAATTTAATACATTTTATTGAAAACAAAATGCTATGTAATAGCTTTGCCTCGGCAGTTCTCGAGTGCCACATGTCTTTTTTTATTGGCGTATCAGTAACGCTTAAAAAGAAAAGGCCTTTTCTATTAATTAAAAAAAATTATGTTAGTTATTTTTTTTAATTTAATACATTTTATTGAAAACAAAATGCTATGTAATAGCTTTGCCTCGGCAGTTCTCGAGTGCCACATGTCTTTTTTTATTGGCGTATCAGTAACGCTTAAAAAGAAAAGGCCTTTTCTATTAATTAAAAAAAATTATGTTAGTTATTTTTTTTAATTTAATACATTTTATTGAAAACAAAATGCTATGTAATAGCTTTGCCTCGGCAGTTCTCGAGTGCCACATGTCTTTTTTTATTGGCGTATCAGTAACGCTTAAAAAGAAAAGGCTATAGCCTTTTCTATTAATTAAAAAAAATTATGTTAGTTATTTTTTTTAATTTAATACATTTTATTGAAAACAAAATGCTATGTAATAGCTTTGCCTCGGCAGTTGTCGAGTGCCACATGTCTTTTTTTATGGCGTATCAGTAACGCTTAAAAAGAAAAGGCTATATATAGCCTTTTCTATTAATTAAAAAAAATTATGTTAGTTATTTTTTTTAATTTAATACATTTTATTGAAAACAAAATGCTATGTAATAGCTTTGCCTCGGCAGTTCTCGAGTGCCACATGTCTTTTTTTATTGGCGTATCAGTAACGCTTAAAAAGAAAAGGCCTTTTCTATTAATTAAAAAAAATTATGTTAGTTATTTTTTTTAATTTAATACATTTTATTGAAAACAAAATGCTATGTAATAGCTTTGCCTCGGCAGTTCTCGAGTGCCACATGTCTTTTTTTATTGGCGTATCAGTAACGCTTAAAAAGAAAAGGCTATAGCCTTTTCTATTAATTAAAAAAAATTATGTTAGTTATTTTTTTTAATTTAATACATTTTATTGAAAACAAAATGCTATGTAATAGCTTTGCCTCGGCAGTTGTCGAGTGCCACATGTCTTTTTTTATGGCGTATCAGTAACGCTTAAAAAGAAAAGGCTATATATAGCCTTTTCTATTAATTAAAAAAAATTATGTTAGTTATTTTTTTTAATTTAATACATTTTATTGAAAACAAAATGCTATGTAATAGCTTTGCCTCGGCAGTTCTCAAGTGCCACATGTCTTTTTTTATTGGCGTATCAGTAACGCTTAAAAAGAAAAGGCCTTTTCTATTAATTAAAAAAAATTATGTTAGTTATTTTTTTTAATTTAATACATTTTATTGAAAACAAAATGCTATGTAATAGCTTTGCCTCGGCAGTTCTCGAGTGCCACATGTCTTTTTTTATTGGCGTATCAGTAACGCTTAAAAAGAAAAGGCCTTTTCTATTAATTAAAAAAAATTATGTTAGTTATTTTTTTTAATTTAATACATTTTATTGAAAACAAAATGCTATGTAATAGCTTTGCCTCGGCAGTTCTCGAGTGCCACATGTCTTTTTTTATTGGCGTATCAGTAACGCTTAAAAAGAAAAGGCCTTTTCTATTAATTAAAAAAAATTATGTTAGTTATTTTTTTTAATTTAATACATTTTATTGAAAACAAAATGCTATGTAATAGCTTTGCCTCGGCAGTTCTCGAGTGCCACATGTCTTTTTTTATTGGCGTATCAGTAACGCTTAAAAAGAAAAGGCTATAGCCTTTTCTATTAATTAAAAAAAATTATGTTAGTTATTTTTTTTAATTTAATACATTTTATTGAAAACAAAATGCTATGTAACAGCTTTGCCTCGGCAGTTGTCGAGTGCCACATGTCTTTTTTTATGGCGTATCAGTAACGCTTAAAAAGAAAAGGCTATATATAGCCTTTTCTATTAATTAAAAAAAATTATGTTAGTTATTTTTTTTAATTTAATACATTTTATTGAAAACAAAATGCTATGTAATAGCTTTGCCTCGGCAGTTCTCGAGTGCCACATGTCTTTTTTTATTGGCGTATCAGTAACGCTTAAAAAGAAAAGGCTATAGCCTTTTCTATTAATTAAAAAAAATTATGTTAGTTATTTTTTTTAATTTAATACATTTTATTGAAAACAAAATGCTATGTAATAGCTTTGCCTCGGCAGTTCTCGAGTGCCACATGTCTTTTTTTATTGGCGTATCAGTAACGCTTAAAAAGAAAAGGCTATAGCCTTTTCTATTAATTAAAAAAAATTATGTTAGTTATTTTTTTTTAATTTAATACATTTTATTGAAAACAAAATGCTATGTAATAGCTTTGCCTCGGCAGATCTCGAGTGCCACATGTCTTTTTTTATTGGCGTATCAGTAACGCTTAAAAAGAAAAGTCTATAGCCTTTTCTATTAATTAAAAAAAATTATGTTAGTTATTTTTTTTTAATTTAATACATTTTATTGAAAACAAAATGCTATGTAATAGCTTTGCCTCGGCAGTTCTCGAGTGCCACATGTCTTTTTTTATTGGCGTATCAGTAACGCTTAAAAAGAAAAGGCTATAGCCTTTTCTATTAATTAAAAAAAATTATGTTAGTTATTTTTTTTTTAATTTAATACATTTTATTGAAAACAAAATGCTATGTAATAGCTTTGCCTCGGCAGATCTCGAGTGCCACATGTCTTTTTTTATTGGCGTATCAGTAACGCTTAAAAAGAAAAGGCTATAGCCTTTTCTATTAATTAAAAAAAATTATGTTAGTTATTTTTTTTTTAATTTAATACATTTTATTGAAAACAAAATTCTATGTAATAGCTTTGCCTCGGCAGATCTCGAGTGCCACATGTCTTTTTTTATTGGCGTATCAGTAACGCTTAAAAAGAAAAGGCTATAGCCTTTTCTATTAATTAAAAAAAATTATGTTAGTTATTTTTTTTTTAATTTAATACATTTTATTGAAAACAAAATGCTATGTAATAGCTTTGCCTCGGCAGATCTCGAGTGCCACATGTCTTTTTTTATTGGCGTATCAGTAACGCTTAAAAAGAAAAGGCTATAGCCTTTTCTATTAATTAAAAAAAATTATGTTAGTTATTTTTTTTTTAATTTAATACATTTTATTGAAAACAAAATGCTATGTAATAGCTTTGCCTCGGCAGTTCTCGAGTGCCACATGTCTTTTTTTATTGGCGTATCAGTAACGCTTAAAAAGAAAAGGCTATAGCCTTTTCTATTAATTAAAAAA
Source organism: Gymnocheta viridis (assembly GCA_956483585.1). Lineage (NCBI taxonomy): Eukaryota > Metazoa > Arthropoda > Insecta > Diptera > Tachinidae > Gymnocheta > Gymnocheta viridis. The sequence goes on from CATQFJ010000083.1 coordinate 59,741, forward strand.
AATTATGTTAGTTATTTTTTTTTTAATTTAATACATTTTATTGAAAACAAAATGCTATGTAATAGCTTTGCCTCGGCAGATCTCGAGTGCCACATGTCTTTTTTTATTGGCGTATCAGTAACGCTTAAAAAGAAAAGTCTATAGCCTTTTCTATTAATTAAAAAAAATTATGTTAGTTATTTTTTTTTAATTTAATACATTTTATTGAAAACAAAATGCTATGTAATAGCTTTGCCTCGGCAGTTCTCGAGTGCCACATGTCTTTTTTTATTGGCGTATCAGTAACGCTTAAAAAGAAAAGGCTATAGCCTTTTCTATTAATTAAAAAAAATTATGTTAGTTATTTTTTTTTTAATTTAATACATTTTATTGAAAACAAAATGCTATGTAATAGCTTTGCCTCGGCAGATCTCGAGTGCCACATGTCTTTTTTTATTGGCGTATCAGTAACGCTTAAAAAGAAAAGTCTATAGCCTTTTCTATTAATTAAAAAAAATTATGTTAGTTATTTTTTTTTAATTTAATACATTTTATTGAAAACAAAATGCTATGTAATAGCTTTGCCTCGGCAGATCTCGAGTGCCACATGTCTTTTTTTATTGGCGTATCAGTAACGCTTAAAAAGAAAAGTCTATAGCCTTTTCTATTAATTAAAAAAAATTATGTTAGTTATTTTTTTTTAATTTAATACATTTTATTGAAAACAAAATGCTATGTAATAGCTTTGCCTCGGCAGTTCTCGAGTGCCACATGTCTTTTTTTATTGGCGTATCAGTAACGCTTAAAAAGAAAAGGCTATAGCCTTTTCTATTAATTAAAAAAAATTATGTTAGTTATTTTTTTTTAATTTAATACATTTTATTGAAAACAAAATGCTATGTAATAGCTTTGCCTCGGCAGATCTCGAGTGCCACATGTCTTTTTTTATTGGCGTATCAGTAACGCTTAAAAAGAAAAGTCTATAGCCTTTTCTATTAATTAAAAAAAATTATGTTAGTTATTTTTTTTTAATTTAATACATTTTATTGAAAACAAAATGCTATGTAATAGCTTTGCCTCGGCAGATCTCGAGTGCCACATGTCTTTTTTTATTGGCGTATCAGTAACGCTTAAAAAGAAAAGTCTATAGCCTTTTCTATTAATTAAAAAAAATTATGTTAGTTATTTTTTTTTAATTTAATACATTTTATTGAAAACAAAATGCTATGTAATAGCTTTGCCTCGGCAGTTCTCGAGTGCCACATGTCTTTTTTTATTGGCGTATCAGTAACGCTTAAAAAGAAAAGGCTATAGCCTTTTCTATTAATTAAAAAAAATTATGTTAGTTATTTTTTTTAATTTAATACATTTTATTGAAAACAAAATGCTATGTAATAGCTTTGCCTCGGCAGTTGTCGAGTGCCACATGTCTTTTTTTATGGCGTATCAGTAACGCTTAAAAAGAAAAGGCTATATATAGCCTTTTCTATTAATTAAAAAAAATTATGTTAGTTATTTTTTTTAATTTAATACATTTTATTGAAAACAAAATGCTATGTAATAGCTTTGCCTCGGCAGTTCTCGAGTGCCACATGTCTTTTTTTATTGGCGTATCAGTAACGCTTAAAAAGAAAAGGCTATAGCCTTTTCTATTAATTAAAAAAAATTATGTTAGTTATTTTTTTTTTAATTTAATACATTTTATTGAAAACAAAATGCTATGTAATAGCTTTGCCTCGGCAGATCTCGAGTGCCACATGTCTTTTTTTATTGGCGTATCAGTAACGCTTAAAAAGAAAAGGCTATAGCCTTTTCTATTAATTAAAAAAAATTATGTTAGTTATTTTTTTTTTAATTTAATACATTTTATTGAAAACAAAATGCTATGTAATAGCTTTGCCTCGGCAGATCTCGAGTGCCACATGTCTTTTTTTATTGGCGTATCAGTAACGCTTAAAAAGAAAAGGCTATAGCCTTTTCTATTAATTAAAAAAAATTATGTTAGTTATTTTTTTTTTTAATTTAATACATTTTATTGAAAACAAAATGCTATGTAATAGCTTTGCCTCGGCAGATCTCGAGTGCCACATGTCTTTTTTTATTGGCGTATCAGTAACGCTTAAAAAGAAAAGGCTATAGCCTTTTCTATTAATTAAAAAAAATTATGTTAGTTATTTTTTTTTTAATTTAATACATTTTATTGAAAACAAAAATGCTATGTAATAGCTTTGCCTCGCAGTTCTCGAGTGCCACATGTCTTTTTTTATTGGCGTATCAGTAACGCTTAAAAAGAAAAGGCTATAGCCTTTTCTATTAATTAAAAAAAATTATGTTAGTTATTTTTTTTTTAATTTAATACATTTTATTGAAAACAAAATGCTATGTAATAGCTTTGCCTCGGCAGATCTCGAGTGCCACATGTCTTTTTTTATTGGCGTATCAGTAACGCTTAAAAAGAAAAGGCTATAGCCTTTTCTATTAATTAAAAAAAATTATGTTAGTTATTTTTTTTTTAATTTAATACATTTTATTGAAAACAAAATGCTATGTAATAGCTTTGCCTCGGCAGATCTCGAGTGCCACATGTCTTTTTTTATTGGCGTATCAGTAACGCTTAAAAAGAAAAGTCTATAGCCTTTTCTATTAATTAAAAAAAATTATGTTAGTTATTTTTTTTTTAATTTAATACATTTTATTGAAAACAAAATGCTATGTAATAGCTTTGCCTCGGCAGATCTCGAGTGCCACATGTCTTTTTTTATTGGCGTATCAGTAACGCTTAAAAAGAAAAGTCTATAGCCTTTTCTATTAATTAAAAAAAATTATGTTAGTTATTTTTTTTTTAATTTAATACATTTTATTGAAAACAAAATGCTATGTAATAGCTTTGCCTCGGCAGATCTCGAGTGCCACATGTCTTTTTTTATTGGCGTATCAGTAACGCTTAAAAAGAAAAGTCTATAGCCTTTTCTATTAATTAAAAAAAATTATGTTAGTTATTTTTTTTTTAATTTAATACATTTTATTGAAAACAAAATGCTATGTAATAGCTTTGCCTCGGCAGATCTCGAGTGCCACATGTCTTTTTTTATTGGCGTATCAGTAACGCTTAAAAAGAAAAGTCTATAGCCTTTTCTATTAATTAAAAAAAATTATGTTAGTTATTTTTTTTTTAATTTAATACATTTTATTGAACACAAAATGCTATGTAATAGCTTTTGCCTCGGCAGATCTCGAGTGCCACATGTCTTTTTTTATTGGCGTATCAGTAACGCTTAAAAAGAAAAGGCTATAGCCTTTTCTATTAATTAAAAAAAATTATGTTAGTTATTTTTTTTTTAATTTAATACATTTTATTGAAAACAAAATGCTATGTAATAGCTTTGCCTCGGCAGATCTCGAGTGCCACATGTCTTTTTTTATTGGCGTATCAGTAACGCTTAAAAAGAAAAGTCTATAGCCTTTTTCTATTAATTAAAAAAAATTATGTTAGTTATTTTTTTTTTAATTTAATACATTTTATTGAAAACAAAATGCTATGTAATAGCTTTGCCTCGGCAGATCTCGAGTGCCACATGTCCTTTTTTTATTGGCGTATCAGTAACGCTTAAAAAGAAAAGTCTATAGCCTTTTCTATTAATTAAAAAAAATTATGCTAGTTATTTTTTTTTTAATTTAATACATTTTATTGAAAACAAAATGCTATGTAATAGCTTTGCCTCGGCAGATCTCGAGTGCCACATGTCTTTTTTTATTGGCGTATCAGTAACGCTTAAAAAGAAAAGTCTATAGCCTTTTCTATTAATTAAAAAAAATTATGTTAGTTATTTTTTTTTTAATTTAATACATTTTATTGAAAACAAAATGCTATGTAATAGCTTTGCCTCGGCAGATCTCGAGTGCCACATGTCTTTTTTTATTGGCGTATCAGTAACGCTTAAAAAGAAAAGTCTATAGCCTTTTCTATTAATTAAAAAAAATTATGTTAGTTATTTTTTTTAATTTAATACATTTTATTGAAAACAAAATGCTATGTAATAGCTTTGCCTCGGCAGATCTCGAGTGCCACATGTCTTTTTTTATTGGCGTATCAGTAACGCTTAAAAAGAAAAGTCTATAGCCTTTTCTATTAATTAAAAAAAATTATGTTAGTTATTTTTTTTTAATTTAATACATTTTATTGAAAACAAAATGCTATGTAATAGCTTTGCCTCGGCAGTTCTCGAGTGCCACATGTCTTTTTTTATTGGCGTATCAGTAACGCTTAAAAAGAAAAGGCTATAGCCTTTTCTATTAATTAAAAAAAATTATGTTAGTTATTTTTTTTTTAATTTAATACATTTTATTGAAAACAAAATGCTATGTAATAGCTTTGCCTCGGCAGATCTCGAGTGCCACATGTCTTTTTTTATTGGCGTATCAGTAACGCTTAAAAAGAAAAGTCTATAGCCTTTTCTATTAATTAAAAAAAATTATGTTAGTTATTTTTTTTTAATTTAATACATTTTATTGAAAACAAAATGCTATGTAATAGCTTTGCCTCGGCAGATCTCGAGTGCCACATGTCTTTTTTTATTGGCGTATCAGTAACGCTTAAAAAGAAAAGTCTATAGCCTTTTCTATTAATTAAAAAAAATTATGTTAGTTATTTTTTTTTAATTTAATACATTTTATTGAAAACAAAATGCTATGTAATAGCTTTGCCTCGGCAGTTCTCGAGTGCCACATGTCTTTTTTTATTGGCGTATCAGTAACGCTTAAAAAGAAAAGGCTATAGCCTTTTCTATTAATTAAAAAAAATTATGTTAGTTATTTTTTTTTTAATTTAATACATTTTATTGAAAACAAAATGCTATGTAATAGCTTTGCCTCGGCAGATCTCGAGTGCCACATGTCTTTTTTTTATTGGCGTATCAGTAACGCTTAAAAAGAAAAGTCTATAGCCTTTTCTATTAATTAAAAAAAAATTATGTTAGTTATTTTTTTTTAATTTAATACATTTTATTGAAAACAAAATGCTATGTAATAGCTTTGCCTCGGCAGTTCTCGAGTGCCACATGTCTTTTTTTATTGGCGTATCAGTAACGCTCAAAAAGAAAAGAGCTATAGCCTTTTCTATTAATTAAAAAAAATTATGTTAGTTATTTTTTTTAATTTAATACATTTTATTGAAAACAAAATGCTATGTAATAGCTTTGCCTCGGCAGTTCTCGAGTGCCACATGTCTTTTTTTATTGGCATATCAGTAACGCTTAAAAAGAAAAGGCTATAGCCTTTTCTATTAATTAAAAAAAAATATGTTAGTTATTTTTTTTTAATTTAATACATTTTATTGAAAACAAAATGCTATGTAATAGCTTTGCCTCGGCAGTTCTCGAGTGCCACATGTCTTTTTTTATTGGCATATCAGTAACGCTTAAAAAGAAAAGGCTATAGCCTTTTCTATTAATTAAAAAAAAATTATGTTAGTTATTTTTTTTTAATTTAATACATTTTATTGAAAACAAAATGCTATGTAATAGCTTTGCCTCGGCAGTTCTCGAGTGCCACATGTCTTTTTTTATTGGCATATCAGTAACGCTTAAAAAGAAAAGGCTATAGCCTTTTCTATTAATTAAAAAAAAATATGTTAGTTATTTTTTTTTAATTTAATACATTTTATTGAAAACAAAATGCTATGTAATAGCTTTGCCTCGGCAGTTCTCGAGTGCCACATGTCTTTTTTTATTGGCGTATCAGTAACGCTTAAAAAGAAAAGGCTATAGCCTTTTCTATTAATTAAAAAAAATTATGTTAGTTATTTTTTTTTAATTTAATACATTTTATTGAAAACAAAATGCTATGTAATAGCTTTGCCTCGGCAGTTCTCGAGTGCCACATGTCTTTTTTTATTGGCATATCAGTAACGCTTAAAAAGAAAAAGGCTATAGCCTTTTCCTATTAATTAAAAAAAATTATGTTAGTTATTTTTTTTTTAATTTAATACATTTTATTGAAAACAAAATGCTATGTAATAGCTTTGCCTCGGCAGTTCTCGAGTGCCACATGTCTTTTTTTATTGGCGTATCAGTAACGCTTAAAAAGAAAAGGCTAATATAGCCTTTTCTATTAATTAAAAAAAATTATGTTAGTTATTTTTTTTTAATTTAATACATTTTATTGAAAACAAAATGCTATGTAATAGCTTTGCCTCGGCAGTTCTCGAGTGCCACATGTCTTTTTTTATTGGCGATATCAGTAACGCTTAAAAAGAAAAGGCTATAGCCTTTTCTATTAATTAAAAAAAATTATGTTAGTTATTTTTTTTTAATTTAATACATTTTATTGAAAACAAAATGCTATGTAATAGCTTTGCCTCGGCAGTTCTCGAGTGCCACATGTCTTTTTTTATTGGCGTATCAGTAATGCTTAAAAAGAAAAGGCTATAGCCTTTTCTATTAATTAAAAAAAATTATGTTAGTTATTTTTTTTTAATTTAATACATTTTATTGAAAACAAAATGCTATGTAATAGCTTTGCCTCGGCAGTTCTCGAGTGCCACATGTCTTTTTTTATTGGCGTATCAGTAACGCTTAAAAAGAAAAGGCTATATAGCCTTTTCTATTAATTAAAAAAAATTATGTTAGTTATTTTTTTTTTAATTTAATACATTTTATTGAAAACAAAATGCTATGTAATAGCTTTGCCTCGGCAGTTCTCGAGTGCCACATGTCTTTTTTTATTGGCGTATCAGTAACGCTTAAAAAGAAAAGGCTATAGCCTTTTCTATTAATTAAAAAAAATTATGTTAGTTATTTTTTTTTAATTTAATACATTTTATTGAAAACAAAATGCTATGTAATAGCTTTGCCTCGGCAGTTCTCGAGTGCCACATGTCTTTTTTTATTGGCGTATCAGTAACGCTTAAAAAGAAAAGGCTATAGCCTTTTCTATTAATTAAAAAAAATTATGTTAGTTATTTTTTTTTTAATTTAATACATTTTATTGAAAACAAAATGCTATGTAATAGCTTTGCCTCGGCAGTTCTCGAGTGCCACATGTCTTTTTTTATTGGCGTATCAGTAACGCTTAAAAAGAAAAGGCTATAGCCTTTTCTATTAATTAAAAAAAATTATGTTAGTTATTTTTTTTTAATTTAATACATTTTATTGAAAACAAAATGCTATGTAATAGCTTTGCCTCGGCAGTTCTCGAGTGCCACATGTCTTTTTTTATTGGCGTATCAGTAACGCTTAAAAAGAAAAGGCTATAGCCTTTTCTATTAATTAAAAAAAATTATGTTAGTTATTTTTTTTTAATTTAATACATTTTATTGAAAACAAAATGCTATGTAATAGCTTTGCCTCGGCAGTTCTCGAGTGCCACATGTCTTTTTTTATTGGCGTATCAGTAACGCTTAAAAAGAAAAGGCTATAGCCTTTTCTATTAATTAAAAAAAATTATGTTAGTTATTTTTTTTTAATTTAATACATTTTATTGAAAACAAAATGCTATGTAATAGCTTTGCCTCGGCAGTTCTCGAGTGCCACATGTCTTTTTTTATTGGCGTATCAGTAACGCTTAAAAAGAAAAGGCTATAGCCTTTTCTATTAATTAAAAAAAATTATGTTAGTTATTTTTTTTAATTTAATACATTTTATTGAAAACAAAATGCTATGTAATAGCTTTGCCTCGGCAGTTCTCGAGTGCCACATGTCTTTTTTTATTGGCGATATCAGTAACGCTTAAAAAGAAAAGGCTATAGCCTTTTCTATTAATTAAAAAAAATTATGTTAGTTATTTTTTTTTAATTTAATACATTTTATTGAAAACAAAATGCTATGTAATAGCTTT
>CATQFJ010000084.1:0-70935 GCA_956483585.1 Gymnocheta viridis
AAATGTATTAAATTAAAAAAAAAATAACTAACATAATTTTTTCTAATTTATAGAAAAGGCTATAGCCTTTTCTTTTGGAGCGTTACTGATACGCCAATAAAAAAAGACATGTGGCACTCGAGAACTGCCGCGGCAAAGCTATTGCATAGCATTTTGTTTTCAATAAAATGTATTAAATTAAAAAAAAATAACTAACATAATTTTTTCTAATTTATAGAAAAGGCTATAGCCTTTTCTTTTGGAGCGTTACTGATACGCCAATAAAAAAAGACATGTGGCACTCGAGAACTGCCGCGGCAAAGCTATTGCATAGCATTTTGTTTTCAATAAAATGTATTAAATTAAAAAAAAATAACTAACATAATTTTTTCTAATTTATAGAAAAGGCTATAGCCTTTTCTTTTGGAGCGTTACTGATACGCCAATAAAAAAAGACATGTGGCACTCGAGAACTGCCGCGGCAAAGCTATTGCATAGCATTTTGTTTTCAATAAAATGTATTAAATTAAAAAAAAATAACTAACATAATTTTTTCTAATTTATAGAAAAGGCTATAGCCTTTTCTTTTGGAGCGTTACTGATACGCCAATAAAAAAAGACATGTGGCACTCGAGAACTGCCGCGGCAAAGCTATTGCATAGCATTTTGTTTTCAATAAAATGTATTAAATTTAAAAAAAAATAACTAACATAATTTTTTCTAATTTATAGAAAAGGCTATAGCCTTTTCTTTTGGAGCGTTACTGATACGCCAATAAAAAAAGACATGTGGCACTCGAGAACTGCCGCGGCAAAGCTATTGCATAGCATTTTGTTTTCAATAAAATGTATTAAATTAAAAAAAAATAACTAACATAATTTTTTCTAATTTATAGAAAAGGCTATAGCCTTTTCTTTTGGAGCGTTACTGATACGCCAATAAAAAAAGACATGTGGCACTCGAGAACTGCCGCGGCAAAGCTATTGCATAGCATTTTGTTTTCAATAAAATGTATTAAATTAAAAAAAAATAACTAACATAATTTTTTCTAATTTATAGAAAAGGCTATAGCCTTTTCTTTTGGAGCGTTACTGATACGCCAATAAAAAAAGACATGTGGCACTCGAGAACTGCCGCGGCAAAGCTATTGCATAGCATTTTGTTTTCAATAAAATGTATTAAATTAAAAAAAAATAACTAACATAATTTTTTCTAATTTATAGAAAAGGCTATAGCCTTTTCTTTTGGAGCGTTACTGATACGCCAATAAAAAAAGACATGTGGCACTCGAGAACTGCCGCGGCAAAGCTATTGCATAGCATTTTGTTTTCAATAAAATGTATTAAATTAAAAAAAATAACTAACATAATTTTTTCTAATTTATAGAAAAGGCTATAGCCTTTTCTTTTGGAGCGTTACTGATACGCCAATAAAAAAAGACATGTGGCACTCGAGAACTGCCGCGGCAAAGCTATTGCATAGCATTTTGTTTTCAATAAAATGTATTAAATTAAAAAAAAATAACTAACATAATTTTTTCTAATTTATAGAAAAGGCTATAGCCTTTTCTTTTGGAGCGTTACTGATACGCCAATAAAAAAAGACATGTGGCACTCGAGAACTGCCGCGGCAAAGCTATTGCATAGCATTTTGTTTTCAATAAAATGTATTAAATTAAAAAAAAAAAACTAACATAATTTTTTCTAATTTATAGAAAAGGCTATAGCCTTTTCTTTTGGAGCGTTACTGATACGCCAATAAAAAAAGACATGTGGCACTCGAGAACTGCCGCGGCAAAGCTATTGCATAGCATTTTGTTTTCAATAAAATGTATTAAATTAAAAAAAAATAACTAACATAATTTTTTCTAATTTATAGAAAAGGCTATAGCCTTTTCTTTTGGAGCGTTACTGATACGCCAATAAAAAAAGACATGTGGCACTCGAGAACTGCCGCGGCAAAGCTATTGCATAGCATTTTGTTTTCAATAAAATGTATTAAATTAAAAAAAAATAACTAACATAATTTTTTCTAATTTATAGAAAAGGCTATAGCCTTTTCTTTTGGAGCGTTACTGATACGCCAATAAAAAAAGACATGTGGCACTCGAGAACTGCCGCGGCAAAGCTATTGCATAGCATTTTGTTTTCAATAAAATGTATTAAATTTAAAAAAAATAACTAACATAATTTTTTCTAATTTATAGAAAAGGCTATAGCCTTTTCTTTTGGAGCGTTACTGATACGCCAATAAAAAAAGACATGTGGCACTCGAGAACTGCCGCGGCAAAGCTATTGCATAGCATTTTGTTTTCAATAAAATGTATTAAATTAAAAAAAAATAACTAACATAATTTTTTCTAATTTATAGAAAAGGCTATAGCCTTTTCTTTTGGAGCGTTACTGATACGCCAATAAAAAAAGACATGTGGCACTCGAGAACTGCCGCGGCAAAGCTATTGCATAGCATTTTGTTTTCAATTAAATGTATTAAATTAAAAAAAAATAACTAACATAATTTTTTCTAATTTATAGAAAAGGCTATAGCCTTTTCTTTTGGAGCGTTACTGATACGCCAATAAAAAAAGACATGTGGCACTCGAGAACTGCCGCGGCAAAGCTATTGCATAGCATTTTGTTTTCAATAAAATGTATTAAATTAAAAAAAAATAACTAACATAATTTTTTCTAATTTATAGAAAAGGCTATAGCCTTTTCTTTTGGAGCGTTACTGATACGCCAATAAAAAAAGACATGTGGCACTCGAGAACTGCCGCGGCAAAGCTATTGCATAGCATTTTGTTTTCAATTAAATGTATTAAATTAAAAAAAATAACTAACATAATTTTTTCTAATTTATAGAAAAGGCTATATATAGCCTTTTCTTTTGGAGCGTTACTGATACGCCAATAAAAAAAGACATGTGGCACCCGAGAACTGCCGCGGCAAAGCTATTGCATAGCATTTTGTTTTCAATAAAATGTATTAAATAAAAAAAATAACTAACATAATTTTTTCTAATTAATAGAAAAGGATATATTTCAATTTCATTAAGAATAACCAAAATTAAAATATTAATAATAATTATTTATCTAATTTATATGTAGAAAAGAATATATATAATAAGTTATTACATATATATAATGAATACAAATTTTTATAAATACTATATAAATAATTTATTAATTAATAAATTAATATAGCCTTTTCTTTTGGAGCGTTACTGATACGCCAATAAAAAAGACATGTGGCACTCGAGAACTGCCGCGGCAAAGCTATTGCATAGCATTTTGTTTTCAATTAAATGTATTAAATTAAAAAAAAATAACTAACATAATTTTTTCTAATTTATAGAAAAGGCTATAGCCTTTTCTTTTGGAGCGTTACTGATACGCCAATAAAAAAAGACATGTGGCACTCGAGAACTGCCGCGGCAAAGCTATTGCATAGCATTTTGTTTTCAATAAAATGTATTAAATTAAAAAAAAATAACTAACATAATTTTTTCTAATTTATAGAAAAGGCTATAGCCTTTTCTTTTGGAGCGTTACTGATACGCCAATAAAAAAAGACATGTGGCACTCGAGAACTGCCGCGGCAAAGCTATTGCATAGCATTTTGTTTTCAATTAAATGTATTAAATTAAAAAAAAATAACTAACATAATTTTTTCTAATTTATAGAAAAGGCTATAGCCTTTTCTTTTGGAGCGTTACTGATACGCCAATAAAAAAAGACATGTGGCACTCGAGAACTGCCGCGGCAAAGCTATTGCATAGCATTTTGTTTTCAATAAAATGTATTAAATTAAAAAAAAATAACTAACATAATTTTTTCTAATTTATAGAAAAGGCTATAGCCTTTTCTTTTGGAGCGTTACTGATACGCCAATAAAAAAACACATGTGGCACTCGAGAACTGCCGCGGCAAAGCTATTGCATAGCATTTTGTTTTCAATTAAATGTATTAAATTAAAAAAAAATAACTAACATAATTTTTTCTAATTTATAGAAAAGGCTATATATAGCCTTTTCTTTTGGAGCGTTACTGATACGCCAATAAAAAAACACATGTGGCACTCGAGAACTGCCGCGGCAAAGCTATTGCATAGCATTTTGTTTTCAATTAAATGTATTAAATTAAAAAAAAAATAACTAACATAATTTTTTCTAATTTATAGAAAAGGCTATAGCCTTTTCTTTTGGAGCGTTACTGATACGCCAATAAAAAAAGACATGTGGCACTCAAGAACTGCCGCGGCAAAACTATTGCATAGCATTTTGTTTTCAATAAAATGTATTAAATTAAAAAAAAAATAACTAACATAATTTTTTCTAATTTATAGAAAAGGCTATAGCCTTTTCTTTTGGAGCGTTACTGATACGCCAATAAAAAAACACATGTGGCACTCGAGAACTGCCGCGGCAAAGCTATTGCATAGCATTTTGTTTTCAATAAAATGTATTAAATTAAAAAAAAAATAACTAACATAATTTTTTCTAATTTATAGAAAAGGCTATATATAGCCTTTTCTTTTGGAGCGTTACTGATACGCCAATAAAAAAACACATGTGGCACTCGAGAACTGCCGCGGCAAAGCTATTGCATAGCATTTTGTTTTCAATAAAATGTATTAAATTAAAAAAAAAATAACTAACATAATTTTTTCTAATTTATAGAAAAGGCTATAGCCTTTTCTTTTGGAGCGTTACTGATACGCCAATAAAAAAAGACATGTGGCACTCAAGAACTGCCGCGGCAAAGCTATTGCATAGCATTTTGTTTTCAATTAAATGTATTAAATTAAAAAAAAATAACTAACATAATTTTTTCTAATTTATAGAAAAGGCTATAGCCTTTTCTTTTGGAGCGTTACTGATACGCCAATAAAAAAAGACATGTGGCACTCAAGAACTGCCGCGGCAAAGCTATTGCATAGCATTTTGTTTTCAATAAAATGTATTAAATTAAAAAAAAAATAACTAACATAATTTTTTCTAATTTATAGAAAAGGCTATAGCCTTTTCTTTTGGAGCGTTACTGATACGCCAATAAAAAAAGACATGTGGCACTCGAGAACTGCCGCGGCAAAGCTATTGCATAGCATTTTGTTTTCAATAAAATGTATTAAATTAAAAAAAAATAACTAACATAATTTTTTCTAATTTATAGAAAAGGCTATAGCCTTTTCTTTTGGAGCGTTACTGATACGCCAATAAAAAAAGACATGTGGCACTCGAGAACTGCCGCGGCAAAGATATTGCATAGCATTTTGTTTTCAATAAAATGTATTAAATTAAAAAAAAAATAACTAACATAATTTTTTTCTAATTTATAGAAAAGGCTATAGCCTTTTCTTTTGGAGCGTTACTGATACGCCAATAAAAAAAGACATGTGGCACTCAAGAACTGCCGCGGCAAAACTATTGCATAGCATTTTGTTTTCAATAAAATGTATTAAATTAAAAAAAAAATAACTAACATAATTTTTTCTAATTTATAGAAAAGGCTATAGCCTTTTCTTTTGGAGCGTTACTGATACGCCAATAAAAAAAGACATGTGGCACTCAAGAACTGCCGCGGCAAAGCTATTGCATAGCATTTTGTTTTTAATAAAATGTATTAAATTAAAAAAAAAATAACTAACATAATTTTTTCTAATTTATAGAAAAGGCTATAGCCTTTTCTTTTGGAGCGTTACTGATACGCCAATAAAAAAAGACATGTGGCACTCGAGAACTGCCGCGGCAAAGCTATTGCATAGCATTTTGTTTTCAATAAAATGTATTAAATTAAAAAAAAAAATAACTAACATAATTTTTTCTAATTTATAGAAAAGGCTATAGCCTTTTCTTTTGGAGCGTTACTGATACGCCAATAAAAAAACACATGTGGCACTCGAGAACTGCCGCGGCAAAGCTATTGCATAGCATTTTGTTTTCAATAAAATGTATTAAATTAAAAAAAAAATAACTAACATAATTTTTTGTAATTTATAGAAAAGGCTATATATAGCCTTTTCTTTTGGAGCGTTACTGATACGCCAATAAAAAAACACATGTGGCACTCGAGAACTGCCGCGGCAAAGCTATTGCATAGCATTTTGTTTTCAATAAAATGTATTAAATTAAAAAAAAATAACTAACATAATTTTTTCTAATTTATAGAAAAGGCTATAGCCTTTTCTTTTGGAGCGTTACTGATACGCCAATAAAAAAAGACATGTGGCACTCAAGAACTGCCGCGGCAAAGCTATTGCATAGCATTTTGTTTTCAATAAAATGTATTAAATTAAAAAAAAAATAACTAACATAATTTTTTCTAATTTATAGAAAAGGCTATATATAGCCTTTTCTTTTGGAGCGTTACTGATACGCCAATAAAAAAACACATGTGGCACTCGAGAACTGCCGCGGCAAAGCTATTGCATAGCATTTTGTTTTCAATAAAATGTATTAAATTAAAAAAAAATAACTAACATAATTTTTTCTAATTTATAGAAAAGGCTATAGCCTTTTCTTTTGGAGCGTTACTGATACGCCAATAAAAAAAGACATGTGGCACTCAAGAACTGCCGCGGCAAAGCTATTGCATAGCATTTTGTTTTCAATAAAATGTATTAAATTAAAAAAAAAATAACTAACATAATTTTTTCTAATTTATAGAAAAGGCTATAGCCTTTTCTTTTGGAGCGTTACTGATACGCCAATAAAAAAAGACATGTGGCACTCAAGAACTGCCGCGGCAAAGCTATTGCATAGCATTTTGTTTTCAATTAAATGTATTAAATTAAAAAAAAAACTAACATAATTTTTTCTAATTTATAGAAAAGGCTATATATAGCCTTTTCTTTTGGAGCGTTACTGATACGCCAATAAAAAAAGACATGTGGCACTCAAGAACTGCCGCGGCAAAGCTATTGCATAGCATTTTGTTTTCAATTAAATGTATTAAATTAAAAAAAAATAACTAACATAATTTTTTCTAATTTATAGAAAAGGCTATAGCCTTTTCTTTTGGAGCGTTACTGATACGCCAATAAAAAAACACATGTGGCACTCGAGAACTGCCGCGGCAAAGCTATTGCATAGCATTTTGTTTTCAATAAAATGTATTAAATTAAAAAAAAATAACTAACATAATTTTTTCTAATTTATAGAAAAGGCTATATATAGCCTTTTCTTTTGGAGCGTTACTGATACGCCAATAAAAAAAGACATGTGGCACTCAAGAACTGCCGCGGCAAAGCTATTGCATAGCATTTTGTTTTCAATTAAATGTATTAAATTAAAAAAAATAACTAACATAATTTTTTCTAATTTATAGAAAAGGCTATAGCCTTTTCTTTTGGAGCGTTACTGATACGCCAATAAAAAAAGACATGTGGCACTCGAGAACTGCCGCGGCAAAGCTATTGCATAGCATTTTGTTTTCAATAAAATGTATTAAATTAAAAAAAAATAACTAACATAATTTTTTCTAATTTATAGAAAAGGCTATAGCCTTTTCTTTTGGAGCGTTACTGATACGCCAATAAAAAAAGACATGTGGCACTCAAGAACTGCCGCGGCAAAGCTATTGCATAGCATTTTGTTTTCAATAAAATGTATTAAATTAAAAAAAAAATAACTAACATAATTTTTTCTAATTTATAGAAAAGGCTATATATAGCCTTTTCTTTTGGAGCGTTACTGATACGCCAATAAAAAAACACATGTGGCACTCGAGAACTGCCGCGGCAAAGCTATTGCATAGCATTTTGTTTTCAATAAAATGTATTAAATTAAAAAAAAATAACTAACATAATTTTTTCTAATTTATAGAAAAGGCTATATATAGCCTTTTCTTTTGGAGCGTTACTGATACGCCAATAAAAAAAGACATGTGGCCCTCAAGAACTGCCGCGGCAAAGCTATTGCATAGCATTTTGTTTTCAATAAAATGTATTAAATTAAAAAAAAAATAACTAACATAATTTTTTCTAATTTATAGAAAAGGCTATATATAGCCTTTTCTTTTGGAGCGTTACTGATACGCCAATAAAAAAACACATGTGGCACTCGAGAACTGCCGCGGCAAAGCTATTGCATAGCATTTTGTTTTCAATAAAATGTATTAAATTAAAAAAAAATAACTAACATAATTTTTTCTAATTTATAGAAAAGGCTATATATAGCCTTTTCTTTTGGAGCGTTACTGATACGCGAATAAAAAAAGACATGTGGCACTCAAGAACTGCCGCGGCAAAGCTATTGCATAGCATTTTGTTTTCAATAAAATGTATTAAATTAAAAAAAAAATAACTAACATAATTTTTTCTAATTTATAGAAAAGGCTATATATAGCCTTTTCTTTTGGAGCGTTACTGATACGCCAATAAAAAAACACATGTGGCACTCGAGAACTGCCGCGGCAAAGCTATTGCATAGCATTTTGTTTTCAATAAAATGTATTAAATTAAAAAAAAAATAACTAACATAATTTTTTCTAATTTATAGAAAAGGCTATAGCCTTTTCTTTTGGAGCGTTACTGATACGCCAATAAAAAAAGACATGTGGCACTCAAGAACTGCCGCGGCAAAGCTATTGCATAGCATTTTGTTTTCAATTAAATGTATTAAATTAAAAAAAAATAACTAACATAATTTTTTCTAATTTTTAGAAAAGGCTATAACCTTGTCTTTTGGAGCGTTACTGATACGCCAATAAAAAAACACATGTGGCACTCGAGAACTGCCGCGGCAAAGCTATTGCATAGCATTTTGTTTTCAATAAAATGTATTAAATTAAAAAAAAAATAACTAACATAATTTTTTCTAATTTATAGAAAAGGCTATATATAGCCTTTTCTTTTGGAGCGTTACTGATACGCCAATAAAAAAAGACATGTGGCACTCAAGAACTGCCGCGGCAAAGCTATTGCATAGCATTTTGTTTTCAATTAAATGTATTAAATTAAAAAAAAATAACTAACATAATTTTTTCTAATTTATAGAAAAGGCTATAGCCTTTTCTTTTGGAGCGTTACTGATACGCCAATAAAAAAACACATGTGGCACTCGAGAACTGCCGCGGCAAAGCTATTGCATAGCATTTTGTTTTCAATAAAATGTATTAAATTAAAAAAAAATAACTAACATAATTTTTCCTAATTTATAGAAAAGGCTATAATAGCCTTTTCTTTTGGAGCGTTACTGATACGCCAATAAAAAAAGACATGTGGCACTCAAGAACTGCCGCGACAAAGCTATTGCATAGCATTTTGTTTTCAATAAAATGTATTAAATTAAAAAAAAATAACTAACATAATTTTTTCTAATTTATAGAAATGCTATAGCCTTTTCTTTTGGAGCGTTACTGATACGCCAATAAAAAAAGACATGTGGCACTCAAGAACTGCCGCGGCAAAGCTATTGCATAGCATTTTGTTTTCAATTAAATGTATTAAATTAAAAAAAAATAACTAACATAATTTTTTATAATTTATAGAAAAGGCTATAATAGCCTTTTCTTTTGGAGCGTTACTGATACGCCAATAAAAAAAGACATGAGGCACTCAAGAACTGCCGCGACAAAGCTATTGCATAGCATTTTGTTTTCAATAAAATGTATTAAATTAAAAAAAAATAACTAACATAATTTTTTCTAATTTATAGAAATGCTATAGCCTTTTCTTTTGGAGCGTTACTGATACGCCAATAAAAAAAGACATGTGGCACTCAAGAACTGCCGCGGCAAAGCTATTGCATAGCATTTTGTTTTCAATAAAATGTATTAAATTAAAAAAAAATAACTAACATAATTTTTTCTAATTTATAGAAATGCTATAGCCTTTTCTTTTGCAGCGTTACTGATACGCCAATAAAAAAACACATGTGGCACTCGAGAACTGCCGCGGCAAAGCTATTGCATAGCATTTTGTTTTCAATAAAATGTATTAAATTAAAAAAAAAATAACTAACATAATTTTTTCTAATTTATAGAAAAGGCTATAATAGCCTTTTCTTTTGGAGCGTTACTGATACGCCAATAAAAAAAGACATGTGGCACTCAAGAACTGCCGCGACAAAGCTATTGCATAGCATTTTGTTTTCAATAAAATGTATTAAATTAAAAAAAAATAACTAACATAATTTTTTCTAATTTATAGAAATGCTATAGCCTTTTCTTTTGCAGCGTTACTGATACGCCAATAAAAAAACACATGTGGCACTCGAGAACTGCCGCGGCAAAGCTATTGCATAGCATTTTGTTTTCAATAAAATGTATTAAATTAAAAAAAAAATAACTAACATAATTTTTTGTAATTTATAGAAAAGGCTATAGCCTTTTCTTTTGGAGCGTTACTGATACGCCAATAAAAAAACACATGTGGCACTCGAGAACTGCCGCGGCAAAGCTATTGCATAGCATTTTGTTTTCAATAAAATGTATTAAATTAAAAAAAAATAACTAACATAATTTTTTCTAATTTATAGAAATGCTATAGCCTTTTCTTTTGGAGCGTTACTGATACGCCAATAAAAAAAGACATGTGGCACTCAAGAACTGCCGCGGCAAAGCTATTGCATAGCATTTTGTTTTCAATAAAATGTATTAAATTAAAAAAAAATAACTAACATAATTTTTTCTAATTTATAGAAATGCTATAGCCTTTTCTTTTGGAGCGTTACTGATACGCCAATAAAAAAAGACATGTGGCACTCAAGAACTGCCGCGGCAAAGCTATTGCATAGCATTTTGTTTTCAATAAAATGTATTAAATTAAAAAAAAATAACTAACATAATTTTTTCTAATTTATAGAAAAGGCTATAATAGCCTTTTCTTTTGGAGCGTTACTGATACGCCAATAAAAAAAGACATGTGGCACTCAAGAACTGCCGCGGCAAAGCTATTGCATAGCATTTTGTTTTCAATAAAATGTATTAAATTAAAAAAAAATAACTAACATAATTTTTTCTAATTTATAGAAATGCTATAGCCTTTTCTTTTGGAGCGTTACTGATACGCCAATAAAAAAAGACATGAGGCACTCAAGAACTGCCGCGACAAAGCTATTGCATAGCATTTTGTTTTCAATAAAATGTATTAAATTAAAAAAAAATAACTAACATAATTTTTTCTAATTTATAGAAATGCTATAGCCTTTTCTTTTGGAGCGTTACTGATACGCCAATAAAAAAAGACATGTGGCACTCAAGAACTGCCGCGGCAAAGCTATTGCATAGCATTTTGTTTTCAATAAAATGTATTAAATTAAAAAAAAATAACTAACATAATTTTTTCTAATTTATAGAAATGCTATAGCCTTTTCTTTTGGAGCGTTACTGATACGCCAATAAAAAAAGACATGTGGCACTCAAGAACTGCCGCGGCAAAGCTATTGCATAGCATTTTGTTTTCAATAAAATGTATTAAATTAAAAAAAAATAACTAACATAATTTTTTCTAATTTATAGAAATGCTATAGCCTTTTCTTTTGGAGCGTTACTGATACGCCAATAAAAAAAGACATGTGGCACTCAAGAACTGCCGCGGCAAAGCTATTGCATAGCATTTTGTTTTCAATAAAATGTATTAAATTAAAAAAAAATAACTAACATAATTTTTTCTAATTTATAGAAATGCTATAGCCTTTTCTTTTGGAGCGTTACTGATACGCCAATAAAAAAAGACATGAGGCACTCAAGAACTGCCGCGACAAAGCTATTGCATAGCATTTTGTTTTCAATAAAATGTATTAAATTAAAAAAAAATAACTAACATAATTTTTTCTAATTTATAGAAATGCTATAGCCTTTTCTTTTGGAGCGTTACTGATACGCCAATAAAAAAAGACATGTGGCACTCAAGAACTGCCGCGGCAAAGCTATTGCATAGCATTTTGTTTTCAATAAAATGTATTAAATTAAAAAAAAATAACTAACATAATTTTTTCTAATTTATAGAAATGCTATAGCCTTTTCTTTTGGAGCGTTACTGATACGCCAATAAAAAAAGACATGAGGCACTCAAGAACTGCCGCGACAAAGCTATTGCATAGCATTTTGTTTTCAATAAAATGTATTAAATTAAAAAAAAAATAACTAACATAATTTTTTGTAATTTATAGAAAAGGCTATAGCCTTTTCTTTTGGAGCGTTACTGATACGCCAATAAAAAAAGACATGTGGCACTCAAGAACTGCCGCGGCAAAGCTATTGCATAGCATTTTGTTTTCAATAAAATGTATTAAATTAAAAAAAAATAACTAACATAATTTTTTCTAATTTATAGAAATGCTATAGCCTTTTCTTTTGGAGCGTTACTGATACGCCAATAAAAAAAGACATGAGGCACTCAAGAACTGCCGCGACAAAGCTATTGCATAGCATTTTGTTTTCAATAAAATGTATTAAATTAAAAAAAAATAACTAACATAATTTTTTCTAATTTATAGAAATGCTATAGCCTTTTCTTTTGGAGCGTTACTGATACGCCAATAAAAAAAGACATGTGGCACTCAAGAACTGCCGCGGCAAAGCTATTGCATAGCATTTTGTTTTCAATAAAATGTATTAAATTAAAAAAAAATAACTAACATAATTTTTTCTAATTTATAGAAATGCTATAGCCTTTTCTTTTGGAGCGTTACTGATACGCCAATAAAAAAAGACATGTGGCACTCAAGAACTGCCGCGGCAAAGCTATTGCATAGCATTTTGTTTTCAATAAAATGTATTAAATTAAAAAAAAAATAACTAACATAATTTTTTGTAATTTATAGAAAAGGCTATAGCCTTTTCTTTTGGAGCGTTACTGATACGCCAATAAAAAAACACATGTGGCACTCGAGAACTGCCGCGGCAAAGCTATTGCATAGCATTTTGTTTTCAATAAAATGTATTAAATTAAAAAAAAATAACTAACATAATTTTTTCTAATTTATAGAAATGCTATAGCCTTTTCTTTTGGAGCGTTACTGATACGCCAATAAAAAAAGACATGTGGCACTCAAGAACTGCCGCGGCAAAGCTATTGCATAGCATTTTGTTTTCAATAAAATGTATTAAATTAAAAAAAAATAACTAACATAATTTTTTCTAATTTATAGAAATGCTATAGCCTTTTCTTTTGGAGCGTTACTGATACGCCAATAAAAAAAGACATGAGGCACTCAAGAACTGCCGCGACAAAGCTATTGCATAGCATTTTGTTTTCAATAAAATGTATTAAATTAAAAAAAAATAACTAACATAATTTTTTCTAATTTATAGAAATGCTATAGCCTTTTCTTTTGGAGCGTTACTGATACGCCAATAAAAAAAGACATGTGGCACTCAAGAACTGCCGCGGCAAAGCTATTGCATAGCATTTTGTTTTCAATAAAATGTATTAAATTAAAAAAAAATAACTAACATAATTTTTTCTAATTTATAGAAAAGGCTATAATAGCCTTTTCTTTTGGAGCGTTACTGATACGCCAATAAAAAAAGACATGTGGCACTCAAGAACTGCCGCGACAAAGCTATTGCATAGCATTTTGTTTTCAATAAAATGTATTAAATTAAAAAAAAATAACTAACATAATTTTTTCTAATTTATAGAAATGCTATAGCCTTTTCTTTTGCAGCGTTACTGATACGCCAATAAAAAAACACATGTGGCACTCGAGAACTGCCGCGGCAAAGCTATTGCATAGCATTTTGTTTTCAATAAAATGTATTAAATTAAAAAAAAAATAACTAACATAATTTTTTGTAATTTATAGAAAAGGCTATAGCCTTTTCTTTTGGAGCGTTACTGATACGCCAATAAAAAAACACATGTGGCACTCGAGAACTGCCGCGGCAAAGCTATTGCATAGCATTTTGTTTTCAATAAAATGTATTAAATTAAAAAAAAATAACTAACATAATTTTTTCTAAATTATAGAAAAGGTTATAGCCTTTTCTTTTGGAGCGTTACTGATACTCCAATAAAAAAACACATGTGGCACTCGAGAACTGCCGCGGCAAAACTATTGCATAGCATTTTGTTTTCAATAAAATGTATTAAATTAAAAAAAAATAACTAACATAATTTTTTCTAAATTATAGAAAAGGTTATAGCCTTTTCTTTTGGAGCGTTACTGATACGCCAATAAAAAAACACATGTGGCACTCGAGAACTGCCGCGGCAAAGCTATTGCATAGCATTTTGTTTTCAATAAAATGTATTAAATTAAAAAAAAATAACTAACATAATTTTTTCTAAATTATAGAAAAGGTTATAAGCCTTTTCTTTTGGAGCGTTACTGATACGCCAATAAAAAAACACATGTGGCACTCGAGAACTGCCGCGGCAAAGCTATTGCATAGCATTTTGTTTTCAATAAAATGTATTAAATTAAAAAAAAATAACTAACATAATTTTTTCTAAATTATAGAAAAGGTTATAGCCTTTTCTTTTGGAGCGTTACTGATACGCCAATAAAAAAACACATGTGGCACTCGAGAACTGCCGCGGCAAAACTATTGCATAGCATTTTGTTTTCAATAAAATGTATTAAATTAAAAAAAAATAACTAACATAATTTTTTCTAAATTATAGAAAAGGTTATAGCCTTTTCTTTTGGAGCGTTACTGATACGCCAATAAAAAAACACATGTGGCACTCGAGAACTGCCGCGGCAAAACTATTGCATAGCATTTTGTTTTCAATAAAATGTATTAAATTAAAAAAAATAACTAACATAATTTTTTCTAATTTATAGAAAAGGCTATAGCCTTTTCTTTTGGAGCGTTACTGATACGCCAATAAAAAAACACATGTGGCACTCGAGAACTGCCGCGGCAAAGCTATTGCATAGCATTTTGTTTTCAATAAAATGTATTAAATTAAAAAAAAATAACTAACATAACTTTTCTAATTTATAGAAAAGGCTATAGCCTTTTCTTTTGGAGCGTTACTGATACGCCAATAAAAAAACACATGTGGCACTCGAGAACTGCCGCGGCAAAGCTATTGCATAGCATTTTGTTTTCAATAAAATGTATTAAATTAAAAAAAAATAACTAACATAATTTTTTCTAAATTATAGAAAAGGTTATAGCCTTTTCTTTTGGAGCGTTACTGATACGCCAATAAAAAAACACATGTGGCACTCGAGAACTGCCGCGGCAAAACTATTGCATAGCATTTTGTTTTCAATAAAATGTATTAAATTAAAAAAAAATAACTAACATAATTTTTTCTAATTTATAGAAAAGGCTATAGCCTTTTCTTTTGGAGCGTTACTGATACGCCAATAAAAAAACACATGTGGCACTCGAGAACTGCCGCGGCAAAGCTATTGCATAGCATTTTGTTTTCAATAAAATGTATTAAATTAAAAAAAAATAACTAACATAATTTTTTCTAAATTATAGAAAAGGTTATAGCCTTTTCTTTTGGAGCGTTACTGATACGCCAATAAAAAAACACATGTGGCACTCGAGAACTGCCGCGGCAAAACTATTGCATAGCATTTTGTTTTCAATAAAATGTATTAAATTAAAAAAAAATAACTAACATAATTTTTTCTAATTTATAGAAAAGGCTATAGCCTTTTCTTTTGGAGCGTTACTGATACGCCAATAAAAAAACACATGTGGCACTCGAGAACTGCCGCGGCAAAGCTATTGCATAGCATTTTGTTTTCAATAAAATGTATTAAATTAAAAAAAAATAACTAACATAACTTTTCTAATTTATAGAAAAGGCTATAGCCTTTTCTTTTGGAGCGTTACTGATACGCCAAGAAAAAAACACATGTGGCACTCGAGAACTGCCGCGGCAAAGCTATTGCATAGCATTTTGTTTTCAATAAAATGTATTAAATTAAAAAAAAATAACTAACATAATTTTTTCTAATTTATAGAAAAGGCTATAGCCTTTTCTTTTGGAGCGTTACTGATACGCCAATAAAAAAACACATGTGGCACTCGAGAACTGCCGCGGCAAAGCTATTGCATAGCATTTTGTTTTCAAGAAAATGTATTAAATTAAAAAAAAATAACTAACATAATTTTTTCTAATTTATAGAAAAGGCTATAGCCTTTTCTTTTGGAGCGTTACTGATACGCCAATAAAAAAAGACATGTGGCACTCGAGAACTGCCGCGGCAAAGCTATTGCATAGCATTTTGTTTACAATTAAATGTATTAAATTAAAAAAAAATAACTAACATAATTTTTTCTAATTTATAGAAAAGGCT
Organism: Gymnocheta viridis; assembly: GCA_956483585.1. Taxonomy (NCBI): domain Eukaryota; kingdom Metazoa; phylum Arthropoda; class Insecta; order Diptera; family Tachinidae; genus Gymnocheta; species Gymnocheta viridis. The sequence goes on from CATQFJ010000084.1 coordinate 16,195, forward strand.
ATATATAGCCTTTTCTTTTGGAGCGTTACTGATACGCCAATAAAAAAAGACATGTGGCACTCGAGAACTGCCGCGGCAAAGCTATTGCATAGCATTTTGTTTACAATTAAATGTATTAAATTAAAAAAAAAATAACTAACATAATTTTTTCTAATTTATAGAAAAGGCTATATATAGCCTTTTCTTTTGGAGCGTTACTGATACGCCAATAAAAAAAGACATGTGGCACTCGAGAACTGCCGCGGCAAAGCTATTGCATAGCATTTTGTTTACAATTAAATGTATTAAATTAAAAAAAAAATAACTAACATAATTTTTTCTAATTTATAGAAAAGGCTATATATAGCCTTTTCTTTTGGAGCGTTACTGATACGCCAATAAAAAAAGACATGTGGCACTCGAGAACTGCCGCGGCAAAGCTATTGCATAGCATTTTGTTTACAATTAAATGTATTAAATTAAAAAAAAAATAACTAACATAATTTTTTCTAATTTATAGAAAAGGCTATATATAGCCTTTTCTTTTGGAGCGTTACTGATACGCCAATAAAAAAAGACATGTGGCACTCGAGAACTGCCGCGGCAAAGCTATTGCATAGCATTTTGTTTACAATTAAATGTATTAAATTAAAAAAAAAATAACTAACATAATTTTTTCTAATTTATAGAAAAGGCTATATATAGCCTTTTCTTTTGGAGCGTTACTGATACGCCAATAAAAAAAGACATGTGGCACTCGAGAACTGCCGCGGCAAAGCTATTGCATAGCATTTTGTTTTCAATAAAATGTATTAAATTAAAAAAAAATAACTAAACTAATATTTTTTAATTAATAGAAAAGGCTATAGCCTTTTCTTTTGGAGCGTTACTGATACGCCAATAAAAAAAGACATGTGGCACTCGAGAACTGCCGCGGCAAAGCTATTCCATAGCATTTTGTTTTCAATAAAATGTATTAAATTAAAAAAAAATAACTAACATAGATTTTTTTAATTAATAGAAAAGGCTATAGCCTTTTCTTTTGGAGCGTTACTGATACGCCAATAAAAAAAGACATGTGGCACTAGAGAACTGCCGCGGCAAAGCTATTCCATAGCATTTTGTTTTCAATAAAATGTATTAAATTAAAAAAAAATAACTAACATAATTTTTTCTAATTTATAGAAAAGGCTATAGCCTTTTCTTTTGGAGCGTTACTGATACGCCAATAAAAAAACACATGTGGCACTCGAGAACTGCCGCGGCAAAGCTATTGCATAGCATTTTGTTTTCAATAAAATGTATTAAATTAAAAAAAAATAACTAACATAATTTTTTCTAAATTATAGAAAAGGTTATAGCCTTTTCTTTTGGAGCGTTACTGATACGCCAATAAAAAAACACATGTGGCACTCGAGAACTGCCGCGGCAAAACTATTGCATAGCATTTTGTTTTCAATAAAATGTATTAAATTAAAAAAAAATAACTAACATAATTTTTTCTAATTTATAGAAAAGGCTATAGCCTTTTCTTTTGGAGCGTTACTGATACGCCAATAAAAAAACACATGTGGCACTCGAGAACTGCCGCGGCAAAGCTATTGCATAGCATTTTGTTTTCAATAAAATGTATTAAATTAAAAAAAAATAACTAACATAACTTTTCTAATTTATAGAAAAGGCTATAGCCTTTTCTTTTGGAGCGTTACTGATACGCCAAGAAAAAAACACATGTGGCACTCGAGAACTGCCGCGGCAAAGCTATTGCATAGCATTTTGTTTTCAATAAAATGTATTAAATTAAAAAAAAATAACTAACATAATTTTTTCTAATTTATAGAAAAGGCTATAGCCTTTTCTTTTGGAGCGTTACTGATACGCCAATAAAAAAACACATGTGGCACTCGAGAACTGCCGCGGCAAAGCTATTGCATAGCATTTTGTTTTCAAGAAAATGTATTAAATTAAAAAAAAATAACTAACATAATTTTTTCTAATTTATAGAAAAGGCTATAGCCTTTTCTTTTGGAGCGTTACTGATACGCCAATAAAAAAAGACATGTGGCACTCGAGAACTGCCGCGGCAAAGCTATTGCATAGCATTTTGTTTACAATTAAATGTATTAAATTAAAAAAAAAATAACTAACATAATTTTTTCTAATTTATAGAAAAGGCTATATATAGCCTTTTCTTTTGGAGCGTTACTGATACGCCAATAAAAAAAGACATGTGGCACTCGAGAACTGCCGCGGCAAAGCTATTGCATAGCATTTTGTTTACAATTAAATGTATTAAATTAAAAAAAAAATAACTAACATAATTTTTTCTAATTTATAGAAAAGGCTATATATAGCCTTTTCTTTTGGAGCGTTACTGATACGCCAATAAAAAAAGACATGTGGCACTCGAGAACTGCCGCGGCAAAGCTATTGCATAGCATTTTGTTTACAATTAAATGTATTAAATTAAAAAAAAAATAACTAACATAATTTTTTCTAATTTATAGAAAAGGCTATATATAGCCTTTTCTTTTGGAGCGTTACTGATACGCCAATAAAAAAAGACATGTGGCACTCGAGAACTGCCGCGGCAAAGCTATTGCATAGCATTTTGTTTACAATTAAATGTATTAAATTAAAAAAAAAATAACTAACATAATTTTTTCTAATTTATAGAAAAGGCTATATATAGCCTTTTCTTTTGGAGCGTTACTGATACGCCAATAAAAAAAGACATGTGGCACTCGAGAACTGCCGCGGCAAAGCTATTGCATAGCATTTTGTTTTCAATAAAATGTATTAAATTAAAAAAAAATAACTAAACTAATATTTTTTAATTAATAGAAAAGGCTATAGCCTTTTCTTTTGGAGCGTTACTGATACGCCAATAAAAAAAGACATGTGGCACTCGAGAACTGCCGCGGCAAAGCTATTCCATAGCATTTTGTTTTCAATAAAATGTATTAAATTAAAAAAAAATAACTAACATAGATTTTTTTAATTAATAGAAAAGGCTATAGCCTTTTCTTTTGGAGCGTTACTGATACGCCAATAAAAAAAGACATGTGGCACTAGAGAACTGCCGCGGCAAAGCTATTCCATAGCATTTTGTTTTCAATAAAATGTATTAAATTAAAAAAAAAATAACTAACATAATTTTTTTTAATTAATAGAAAAGGCTATAGCCTTTTCTTTTGGAGCGTTACTGATACGCCAATAAAAAAAGACATGTGGCACTCGAGAACTGCCGCGGCAAAGCTATTCCATAGCATTTTGTTTTCAATAAAATGTATTAAATTAAAAAAAAATAACTAAACTAATATTTTTTAATTAATAGAAAAGGCTATAGCCTTTTCTTTTGGAGCGTTACTGATACGCCAATAAAAAAAGACGTGTGGCACTCGAGAACTGCCGCGGCAAAGCTATTCCATAGCATTTTGTTTTCAATAAAATGTATTAAATTAAAAAAAAAAATAACTAACATAGATTTTTTTAATTAATAGAAAAGGCTATAGCCTTTTCTTTTGGAGCGTTACTGATACGCCAATAAAAAAAGACATGTGGCACTAGAGAACTGCCGCGGCAAAGCTATTCCATAGCATTTTGTTTTCAATAAAATGTATTAAATTAAAAAAAAAATAACTAACATAGATTTTTTTAATTAATAGAAAAGGCTATAGCCTTTTCTTTTGGAGCGTTACTGATACGCCAATAAAAAAAGACATGTGGCACTAGAGAACTGCCGCGGCAAAGCTATTCCATAGCATTTTGTTTTCAATAAAATGTATTAAATTAAAAAAAAAATAACTAACATAGATTTTTTTAATTAATAGAAAAGGCTATAGCCTTTTCTTTTGGAGCGTTACTGATACGCCAATAAAAAAAGACATGTGGCACTAGAGAACTGCCGCGGCAAAGCTATTCCATAGCATTTTGTTTTCAATAAAGTGTATTAAATTAAAAAAAAAATAACTAACATAGATTTTTTTAATTAATAGAAAAGGCTATAGCCTTTTCTTTTGGAGCGTTACTGATACGCCAATAAAAAAAGACATGTGGCACTAGAGAACTGCCGCGGCAAAGCTATTCCATAGCATTTTGTTTTCAATAAAATGTATTAAATTAAAAAAAAAATAACTAACATAGATTTTTTTAATTAATAGAAAAGGCTATAGCCTTTTCTTTTGGAGCGTTACTGATACGCCAATAAAAAAAGACATGTGGCACTAGAGAACTGCCGCGGCAAAGCTATTCCATAGCATTTTGTTTTCAATAAAATGTATTAAATTAAAAAAAAAAATAACTAACATAGATTTTTTTAATTAATAGAAAAGGCTATAGCCTTTTCTTTTGGAGCGTTACTGATACGCCAATAAAAAAAGACATGTGGCACTAGAGAACTGCCGCGGCAAAGCTATGCCATAGCATTTTGTTTTCAATAAAATGTATTAAATTAAAAAAAAAATAACTAACATAGATTTTTTTAATTAATAGAAAAGGCTATAGCCTTTTCTTTTGGAGCGTTACTGATACGCCAATAAAAAAAGACATGTGGCACTAGAGAACTGCCGCGGCAAAGCTATTCCATAGCATTTTGTTTTCAATAATATGTATTAAATTAAAAAAAAATAACTAACATAGATTTTTTTAATTAATAGAAAAGGCTATAGCCTTTTCTTTTGGAGCGTTACTGATACGCCAATAAAAAAAGACATGTGGCACTCGAGAACTGCCGCGGCAAAGCTATTCCATAGCATTTTGTTTTCAATAAAATGTATTAAATTAAAAAAAAAATAACTAACATAGATTTTTTTAATTAATAGAAAAGGCTATAGCCTTTTCTTTTGGAGCGTTACTGATACGCCAATAAAAAAAGACATGTGGCACTAGAGAACTGCCGCGGCAAAGCTATTCCATAGCATTTTGTTTTCAATAAAATGTATTAAATTAAAAAAAAAAATAACTAACATAGATTTTTTTAATTAATAGAAAAGGCTATAGCCTTTTCTTTTGGAGCGTTACTGATACGCCAATAAAAAAAGACATGTGTCACTAGAGAACTGCCGCGGCAAAGCTATTCCATAGCATTTTGTTTTCAATAAAATGTATTAAATTAAAAAAAAAATAACTAACATAGATTTTTTTAATTAATAGAAAAGGCTATAGCCTTTTCTTTTGGAGCGTTACTGATACGCCAATAAAAAAAGACATGTGGCACTAGAGAACTGCCGCGGCAAAGCTATTCCATAGCATTTTGTTTTCAATAAAATGTATTAAATTAAAAAAAAATAACTAAACTAATATTTTTTAATTAATAGAAAAGGCTATAGCCTTTTCTTTTGGAGCGTTACTGATACGCCGATAAAAAAAGACATGTGGCACTCGAGAACTGCCGCGGCAAAGCTATTCCATAGCATTTTGTTTTCAATAAAATGTATTAAATTAAAAAAAAATAACTAAACTAATATTTTTTAATTAATAGAAAAGGCTATAGCCTTTTCTTTTGGAGCGTTACTGATACGCCAATAAAAAAAGACATGTGGCACTCGAGAACTGCCGCGGCAAAGCTATTCCATAGCATTTTGTTTTCAATAAAATGTATTAAATTAAAAAAAAAATAACTAACATAGATTTTTTTAATTAATAGAAAAGGCTATAGCCTTTTCTTTTGGAGCGTTACTGATACGCCAATAAAAAAAGACATGTGGCACTAGAGAACTGCCGCGGCAAAGCTATTCCATAGCATTTTGTTTTCAATAAAATGTATTAAATTAAAAAAAAAATAACTAACATAATTTTTTTTAATTAATAGAAAAGGCTATAGCCTTTTCTTTTGGAGCGTTACTGATACGCCAATAAAAAAAGACATGTGGCACTCGAGAACTGCCGCGGCAAAGCTATTCCATAGCATTTTGTTTTCAATAAAATGTATTAAATTAAAAAAAAAATAACTAACATAGATTTTTTTAATTAATAGAAAAGGCTATAGCCTTTTCTTTTGGAGCGTTACTGATACGCCAATAAAAAAAGACATGTGGCACTCGAGAACTGCCGCGGCAAAGCTATTCCATAGCATTTTGTTTTCAATAAAATGTATTAAATTAAAAAAAAAATAACTAACATAATTTTTTTTAATTAATAGAAAAGGCTATAGCCTTTTCTTTTGGAGCGTTACTGATACGCCAATAAAAAAAGACATGTGGCACTCGAGAACTGCCGCGGCAAAGCTATTCCATAGCATTTTGTTTTCAATAAAATGTATTAAATTAAAAAAAAAATAACTAACATAATTTTTTTTAATTAATAGAAAAGGCTATAGCCTTTTCTTTTGGAGCGTTACTGATACGCCAATAAAAAAAGACATGTGGCACTCGAGAACTGCCGCGGCAAAGCTATTCCATAGCATTTTGTTTTCAATAAAATGTATTAAATTAAAAAAAAAATAACTAACATAATTTTTTTTAATTAATAGAAAAGGCTATAGCCTTTTCTTTTGGAGCGTTACTGATACGCCAATAAAAAAAGACATGTGGCACTCGAGAACTGCCGCGGCAAAGCTATTCCATAGCATTTTGTTTTCAATAAAATGTATTAAATTAAAAAAAAAATAACTAACATAATTTTTTTTAATTAATAGAAAAGGCTATAGCCTTTTCTTTTGGAGCGTTACTGATACGCCAATAAAAAAAGACATGTGGCACTCGAGAACTGCCGCGGCAAAGCTATTCCATAGCATTTTGTTTTCAATAAAATGTATTAAATTAAAAAAAAAATAACTAACATAATTTTTTTTAATTAATAGAAAAGGCTATAGCCTTTTCTTTTGGAGCGTTACTGATACGCCAATAAAAAAAGACATGTGGCACTCGAGAACTGCCGCGGCAAAGCTATTCCATAGCATTTTGTTTTCAATAAAATGTATTAAATTAAAAAAAAAATAACTAACATAATTTTTTTTAATTAATAGAAAAGGCTATAGCCTTTTCTTTTGGAGCGTTACTGATACGCCAATAAAAAAAGACATGTGGCACTCGAGAACTGCCGCGGCAAAGCTATTCCATAGCATTTTGTTTTCAATAAAATGTATTAAATTAAAAAAAAAATAACTAACATAATTTTTTTTAATTAATAGAAAAGGCTATAGCCTTTTCTTTTGGAGCGTTACTGATACGCCAATAAAAAAAGACATGTGGCACTAGAGAACTGCCGCGGCAAAGCTATTGCATAGCATTTTGTTTACAATTAAATGTATTAAATTAAAAAAAAAATAACTAACATAATTTTTTCTAATTTATAGAAAAGGCTATATATAGCCTTTTCTTTTGGAGCGTTACTGATACGCCAATAAAAAAAGACATGTGGCACTCGAGAACTGCCGCGGCAAAGCTATTGCATAGCATTTTGTTTACAATTAAATGTATTAAATTAAAAAAAAAATAACTAACATAATTTTTTCTAATTTATAGAAAAGGCTATATATAGCCTTTTCTTTTGGAGCGTTACTGATACGCCAATAAAAAAAGACATGTGGCACTCGAGAACTGCCGCGGCAAAGCTATTGCATAGCATTTTGTTTACAATTAAATGTATTAAATTAAAAAAAAAATAACTAACATAATTTTTTCTAATTTATAGAAAAGGCTATATATAGCCTTTTCTTTTGGAGCGTTACTGATACGCCAATAAAAAAAGACATGTGGCACTCGAGAACTGCCGCGGCAAAGCTATTGCATAGCATTTTGTTTACAATTAAATGTATTAAATTAAAAAAAAAATAACTAACATAATTTTTTCTAATTTATAGAAAAGGCTATATATAGCCTTTTCTTTTGGAGCGTTACTGATACGCCAATAAAAAAAGACATGTGGCACTCGAGAACTGCCGCGGCAAAGCTATTGCATAGCATTTTGTTTACAATTAAATGTATTAAATTAAAAAAAAAATAACTAACATAATTTTTTCTAATTTATAGAAAAGGCTATATATAGCCTTTTCTTTTGGAGCGTTACTGATACGCCAATAAAAAAAGACATGTGGCACTCGAGAACTGCCGCGGCAAAGCTATTGCATAGCATTTTGTTTACAATTAAATGTATTAAATTAAAAAAAAAATAACTAACATAATTTTTTCTAATTTATAGAAAAGGCTATATATAGCCTTTTCTTTTGGAGCGTTACTGATACGCCAATAAAAAAAGACATGTGGCACTCGAGAACTGCCGCGGCAAAGCTATTGCATAGCATTTTGTTTACAATTAAATGTATTAAATTAAAAAAAAAATAACTAACATAATTTTTTCTAATTTATAGAAAAGGCTATATATAGCCTTTTCTTTTGGAGCGTTACTGATACGCCAATAAAAAAAGACATGTGGCACTCGAGAACTGCCGCGGCAAAGCTATTGCATAGCATTTTGTTTACAATTAAATGTATTAAATTAAAAAAAAAATAACTAACATAATTTTTTCTAATTTATAGAAAAGGCTATATATAGCCTTTTCTTTTGGAGCGTTACTGATACGCCAATAAAAAAAGACATGTGGCACTCGAGAACTGCCGCGGCAAAGCTATTGCATAGCATTTTGTTTTCAATTAAATGTATTAAATTAAAAAAAAAAATAACTAACATAATTTTTTCTAATTTATAGAAAATGCTATATATAGCCTTTTCTTTTGGAGCGTTACTGATACGCCAATAAAAAAACACATGTGGCACTCGAGAACTGCCGCGGCAAAGCTATTGCATAGCATTTTGTTTTCAATTAAATGTATTAAATTAAAAAAAAAATAACTAACATAATTTTTTCTAATTTATAGAAAAGGCTATAGCCTTTTCTTTTGGAGCGTTACTGATACGCCAATAAAAAAAGACATGTGGCACTCGAGAACTGCCGCGGCAAAGCTATTGCATAGCATTTTGTTTACAATTAAATGTATTAAATTAAAAAAAAAATAACTAACATAATTTTTTCTAATTTATAGAAAAGGCTATATATAGCCTTTTCTTTTGGAGCGTTACTGATACGCCAATAAAAAAACACATGTGGCACTCGAGAACTGCCGCGGCAAAGCTATTGCATAGCATTTTGTTTTCAATAAAATGTATTAAATTAAAAAAAAATAACTAACATAATTTTTTCTAATTTATAGAAAAGGCTATATATAGCCTTTTCTTTTGGAGCGTTACTGATACGCCAATAAAAAAACACATGTGGCACTCGAGAACTGCCGCGGCAAAGCTATTGCATAGCATTTTGTTTTCAATTAAATGTATTAAATTAAAAAAAAATAACTAACATAATTTTTTCTAATTTATAGAAAAGGCTATAGCCTTTTCTTTTGGAGCGTTACTGATACGCCAATAAAAAAAGACATGTGGCACTCGAGAACTGCCGCGGCAAAGCTATTGCATAGCATTTTGTTTTCAATTAAATGTATTAAATTAAAAAAAAAATAACTAACATAATTTTTTCTAATTTATAGAAAAGGCTATAGCCTTTTCTTTTGGAGCGTTACTGATACGCCAATAAAAAAAGACATGTGGCACTCGAGAACTGCCGCGGCAAAGCTATTGCATAGCATTTTGTTTACAATTAAATGTATTAAATTAAAAAAAAATAACTAACATAATTTTTTCTAATTTATAGAAAAGGCTATATATAGCCTTTTCTTTTGGAGCGTTACTGATACGCCAATAAAAAAAGACATGTGGCACTCGAGAACTGCCGCGGCAAAGCTATTGCATAGCATTTTGTTTTCAATTAAATGTATTAAATTAAAAAAAAAATAACTAACATAATTTTTTCTAATTTATAGAAAAGGCTATAGCCTTTTCTTTTGGAGCGTTACTGATACGCCAATAAAAAAAGACATGTGGCACTCGAGAACTGCCGCGGCAAAGCTATTGCATAGCATTTTGTTTTCAATTAAATGTATTAAATTAAAAAAAAAATAACTAACATAATTTTTTCTAATTTATAGAAAAGGCTATAGCCTTTTCTTTTGGAGCGTTACTGATACGCCAATAAAAAAAGACATGTGGCACTCGAGAACTGCCGCGGCAAAGCTATTGCATAGCATTTTGTTTTCAATTAAATGTATTAAATTAAAAAAAAAATAACTAACATAATTTTTTCTAATTTATAGAAAAGGCTATAGCCTTTTCTTTTGGAGCGTTACTGATACGCCAATAAAAAAAGACATGTGGCACTCGAGAACTGCCGCGGCAAAGCTATTGCATAGCATTTTGTTTTCAATTAAATGTATTAAATTAAAAAAAAAATAACTAACATAATTTTTTCTAATTTATAGAAAAGGCTATAGCCTTTTCTTTTGGAGCGTTACTGATACGCCAATAAAAAAAGACATGTGGCACTCGAGAACTGCCGCGGCAAAGCTATTCCATAGCATTTTGTTTTCAATAAAATGTATTAAATTAAAAAAAAAATAACTAACATAATTTTTTTTAATTAATAGAAAAGGCTATAGCCTTTTCTTTTGGAGCGTTACTGATACGCCAATAAAAAAAGACATGTGGCACTCGAGAACTGCCGCGGCAAAGCTATTCCATAGCATTTTGTTTTCAATAAAATGTATTAAATTAAAAAAAAAATAACTAACATAATTTTTTTTAATTAATAGAAAAGGCTATAGCCTTTTCTTTTGGAGCGTTACTGATACGCCAATAAAAAAAGACATGTGGCACTCGAGAACTGCCGCGGCAAAGCTATTCCATAGCATTTTGTTTTCAATAAAATGTATTAAATTAAAAAAAAAATAACTAACATAATTTTTTTTAATTAATAGAAAAGGCTATAGCCTTTTCTTTTGGAGCGTTACTGATACGCCAATAAAAAAAGACATGTGGCACTCGAGAACTGCCGCGGCAAAGCTATTCCATAGCATTTTGTTTTCAATAAAATGTATTAAATTAAAAAAAAAATAACTAACATAATTTTTTTTAATTAATAGAAAAGGCTATAGCCTTTTCTTTTGGAGCGTTACTGATACGCCAATAAAAAAAGACATGTGGCACTCGAGAACTGCCGCTGCAAAGCTATTCCATAGCATTTTGTTTTCAATAAAATGTATTAAATTAAAAAAAAAATAACTAACATAATTTTTTTTAATTAATAGAAAAGGCTATAGCCTTTTCTTTTGGAGCGTTACTGATACGCCAATAAAAAAAGACATGTGGCACTCGAGAACTGCCGCGGCAAAGCTATTGCATAGCATTTTGTTTACAATTAAATGTATTAAATTAAAAAAAAAATAACTAACATAATTTTTTCTAATTTATAGAAAAGGCTATATATAGCCTTTTCTTTTGGAGCGTTACTGATACGCCAATAAAAAAAGACATGTGGCACTCGAGAACTGCCGCGGCAAAGCTATTGCATAGCATTTTGTTTACAATTAAATGTATTAAATTAAAAAAAAAATAACTAACATAATTTTTTCTAATTTATAGAAAAGGCTATATATAGCCTTTTCTTTTGGAGCGTTACTGATACGCCAATAAAAAAAGACATGTGGCACTCGAGAACTGCCGCGGCAAAGCTATTGCATAGCATTTTGTTTACAATTAAATGTATTAAATTAAAAAAAAAATAACTAACATAATTTTTTCTAATTTATAGAAAAGGCTATATATAGCCTTTTCTTTTGGAGCGTTACTGATACGCCAATAAAAAAAGACATGTGGCACTCGAGAACTGCCGCGGCAAAGCTATTGCATAGCATTTTGTTTACAATTAAATGTATTAAATTAAAAAAAAAATAACTAACATAATTTTTTCTAATTTATAGAAAAGGCTATATATAGCCTTTTCTTTTGGAGCGTTACTGATACGCCAATAAAAAAAGACATGTGGCACTCGAGAACTGCCGCGGCAAAGCTATTGCATAGCATTTTGTTTACAATTAAATGTATTAAATTAAAAAAAAAATAACTAACATAATTTTTTCTAATTTATAGAAAAGGCTATATATAGCCTTTTCTTTTGGAGCGTTACTGATACGCCAATAAAAAAAGACATGTGGCACTCGAGAACTGCCGCGGCAAAGCTATTGCATAGCATTTTGTTTACAATTAAATGTATTAAATTAAAAAAAAAATAACTAACATAATTTTTTCTAATTTATAGAAAAGGCTATATATAGCCTTTTCTTTTGGAGCGTTACTGATACGCCAATAAAAAAAGACATGTGGCACTCGAGAACTGCCGCGGCAAAGCTATTGCATAGCATTTTGTTTACAATTAAATGTATTAAATTAAAAAAAAAATAACTAACATAATTTTTTCTAATTTATAGAAAAGGCTATATATAGCCTTTTCTTTTGGAGCGTTACTGATACGCCAATAAAAAAAGACATGTGGCACTCGAGAACTGCCGCGGCAAAGCTATTGCATAGCATTTTGTTTACAATTAAATGTATTAAATTAAAAAAAAAATAACTAACATAATTTTTTCTAATTTATAGAAAAGGCTATATATAGCCTTTTCTTTTGGAGCGTTACTGATACGCCAATAAAAAAAGACATGTGGCACTCGAGAACTGCCGCGGCAAAGCTATTGCATAGCATTTTGTTTACAATTAAATGTATTAAATTAAAAAAAAAATAACTAACATAATTTTTTCTAATTTATAGAAAAGGCTATATATAGCCTTTTCTTTTGGAGCGTTACTGATACGCCAATAAAAAAAGACATGTGGCACTCGAGAACTGCCGCGGCAAAGCTATTGCATAGCATTTTGTTTTCAATTAAATGTATTAAATTAAAAAAAAAAATAACTAACATAATTTTTTCTAATTTATAGAAAATGCTATATATAGCCTTTTCTTTTGGAGCGTTACTGATACGCCAATAAAAAAACACATGTGGCACTCGAGAACTGCCGCGGCAAAGCTATTGCATAGCATTTTGTTTTCAATTAAATGTATTAAATTAAAAAAAAAAATAACTAACATAATTTTTTCTAATTTATAGAAAAGGCTATAGCCTTTTCTTTTGGAGCGTTACTGATACGCCAATAAAAAAAGACATGTGGCACTCGAGAACTGCCGCGGCAAAGCTATTGCATAGCATTTTGTTTACAATTAAATGTATTAAATTAAAAAAAAAATAACTAACATAATTTTTTCTAATTTATAGAAAAGGCTATATATAGCCTTTTCTTTTGGAGCGTTACTGATACGCCAATAAAAAAACACATGTGGCACTCGAGAACTGCCGCGGCAAAGCTATTGCATAGCATTTTGTTTTCAATAAAATGTATTAAATTAAAAAAAAATAACTAACATAATTTTTTCTAATTTATAGAAAAGGCTATATATAGCCTTTTCTTTTGGAGCGTTACTGATACGCCAATAAAAAAACACATGTGGCACTCGAGAACTGCCGCGGCAAAGCTATTGCATAGCATTTTGTTTTCAATTAAATGTATTAAATTAAAAAAAAAATAACTAACATAATTTTTTCTAATTTATAGAAAAGGCTATAGCCTTTTCTTTTGGAGCGTTACTGATACGCCAATAAAAAAAGACATGTGGCACTCGAGAACTGCCGCGGCAAAGCTATTGCATAGCATTTTGTTTTCAATTAAATGTATTAAATTAAAAAAAAAATAACTAACATAATTTTTTCTAATTTATAGAAAAGGCTATAGCCTTTTCTTTTGGAGCGTTACTGATACGCCAATAAAAAAAGACATGTGGCACTCGAGAACTGCCGCGGCAAAGCTATTGCATAGCATTTTGTTTACAATTAAATGTATTAAATTAAAAAAAAATAACTAACATAATTTTTTCTAATTTATAGAAAAGGCTATATATAGCCTTTTCTTTTGGAGCGTTACTGATACGCCAATAAAAAAAGACATGTGGCACTCGAGAACTGCCGCGGCAAAGCTATTGCATAGCATTTTGTTTTCAATAAAATGTATTAAATTAAAAAAAAATATATTAAATTAAAAAAAATAACTAACGTAATTTTTTCTAATTTATAGAAAAGGCTATAGCCTTTTCTTTTGGAGCGTTACTGATACGCCAATAAAAAAAGACATGTGGCACTCGAGAACTGCCGCGGCAAAGCTATTGCATAGCATTTTGTTTACAATTAAATGTATTAAATTAAAAAAAAAATAACTAACATAATTTTTTCTAATTTATAGAAAAGGCTATATATAGCCTTTTCTTTTGGAGCGTTACTGATACGCCAATAAAAAAACACATGTGGCACTCGAGAACTGCCGCGGCAAAGCTATTGCATAGCATTTTGTTTTCAATAAAATGTATTAAATTAAAAAAAAATAACTAACATAATTTTTTCTAATTTATAGAAAAGGCTATATATAGCCTTTTCTTTTGGAGCGTTACTGATACGCCAATAAAAAAACACATGTGGCACTCGAGAACTGCCGCGGCAAAGCTATTGCATAGCATTTTGTTTTCAATTAAATGTATTAAATTAAAAAAAAAATAACTAACATAATTTTTTCTAATTTATAGAAAAGGCTATAGCCTTTTCTTTTGGAGCGTTACTGATACGCCAATAAAAAAAGACATGTGGCACTCGAGAACTGCCGCGGCAAAGCTATTGCATAGCATTTTGTTTTCAATTAAATGTATTAAATTAAAAAAAAAATAACTAACATAATTTTTTCTAATTTATAGAAAAGGCTATAGCCTTTTCTTTTGGAGCGTTACTGATACGCCAATAAAAAAAGACATGTGGCACTCGAGAACTGCCGCGGCAAAGCTATTGCATAGCATTTTGTTTACAATTAAATGTATTAAATTAAAAAAAAATAACTAACATAATTTTTTCTAATTTATAGAAAAGGCTATATATAGCCTTTTCTTTTGGAGCGTTACTGATACGCCAATAAAAAAAGACATGTGGCACTCGAGAACTGCCGCGGCAAAGCTATTGCATAGCATTTTGTTTTCAATAAAATGTATTAAATTAAAAAAAAATATATTAAATTAAAAAAAATAACTAACGTAATTTTTTCTAATTTATAGAAAAGGCTATAGCCTTTTCTTTTGGAGCGTTACTGATACGCCAATAAAAAAAGACATGTGGCACTCGAGAACTGCCGCGGCAAAGCTATTGCATAGCATTTTGTTTTCAATTAAATGTATTAAATTAAAAAAAAAATAACTAACATAATTTTTTCTAATTTATAGAAAAGGCTATAGCCTTTTCTTTTGGAGCGTTACTGATACGCCAATAAAAAAAGACATGTGGCACTCGAGAACTGCCGCGGCAAAGCTATTGCATAGCATTTTGTTTTCAATTAAATGTATTAAATTAAAAAAAAAATAACTAACATAATTTTTTCTAATTTATAGAAAAGGCTATAGCCTTTTCTTTTGGAGCGTTACTGATACGCCAATAAAAAAAGACATGTGGCACTCGAGAACTGCCGCGGCAAAGCTATTGCATAGCATTTTGTTTTCAATTAAATGTATTAAATTAAAAAAAAAATAACTAACATAATTTTTTCTAATTTATAGAAAAGGCTATAGCCTTTTCTTTTGGAGCGTTACTGATACGCCAATAAAAAAAGACATGTGGCACTCGAGAACTGCCGCGGCAAAGCTATTGCATAGCATTTTGTTTTCAATTAAATGTATTAAATTAAAAAAAAAATAACTAACATAATTTTTTCTAATTTATAGAAAAGGCTATAGCCTTTTCTTTTGGAGCGTTACTGATACGCCAATAAAAAAAGACATGTGGCACTCAAGAACTGCCACGGCAAAGCTATTGCATAGCATTTTGTTTTCAATTAAATGTATTAAGTTAAAAAAAAAATAACTAACATAATTTTTTCTAATTTATAGAAAAGGCTATAGCCTTTTCTTTTGGAGCGTTACTGATACGCCAATAAAAAAAGACATGTGGCACTCGAGAACTGCCGCGGCAAAGCTATTGCATAGCATTTTGTTTTCAATTAAATGTATTAAATTAAAAAAAAATAACTAACATAATTTTTTCTAATTTATAGAAAAGGCTATAGCCTTTTCTTTTGGAGCGTTACTGATACGCCAATAAAAAAAGACATGTGGCACTCGAGAACTGCCGCGGCAAAGCTATTGCATAGCATTTTGTTTACAATTAAATGTATTAAATTAAAAAAAAAATAACTAACATAATTTTTTCTAATTTATAGAAAAGGCTATATATAGCCTTTTCTTTTGGAGCGTTACTGATACGCCAATAAAAAAACACATGTGGCACTCGAGAACTGCCGCGGCAAAGCTATTGCATAGCATTTTGTTTTCAATAAAATGTATTAAATTAAAAAAAAATAACTAACATAATTTTTTCTAATTTATAGAAAAGGCTATATATAGCCTTTTCTTTTGGAGCGTTACTGATACGCCAATAAAAAAACACATGTGGCACTCGAGAACTGCCGCGGCAAAGCTATTGCATAGCATTTTGTTTTCAATTAAATGTATTAAATTAAAAAAAAAATAACTAACATAATTTTTTCTAATTTATAGAAAAGGCTATAGCCTTTTCTTTTGGAGCGTTACTGATACGCCAATAAAAAAAGACATGTGGCACTCGAGAACTGCCGCGGCAAAGCTATTGCATAGCATTTTGTTTTCAATTAAATGTATTAAATTAAAAAAAAAATAACTAACATAATTTTTTCTAATTTATAGAAAAGGCTATAGCCTTTTCTTTTGGAGCGTTACTGATACGCCAATAAAAAAAGACATGTGGCACTCGAGAACTGCCGCGGCAAAGCTATTGCATAGCATTTTGTTTACAATTAAATGTATTAAATTAAAAAAAAATAACTAACATAATTTTTTCTAATTTATAGAAAAGGCTATATATAGCCTTTTCTTTTGGAGCGTTACTGATACGCCAATAAAAAAAGACATGTGGCACTCGAGAACTGCCGCGGCAAAGCTATTGCATAGCATTTTGTTTTCAATAAAATGTATTAAATTAAAAAAAAATATATTAAATTAAAAAAAATAACTAACGTAATTTTTTCTAATTTATAGAAAAGGCTATAGCCTTTTCTTTTGGAGCGTTACTGATACGCCAATAAAAAAAGACATGTGGCACTCGAGAACTGCCGCGGCAAAGCTATTGCATAGCATTTTGTTTTCAATTAAATGTATTAAATTAAAAAAAAAATAACTAACATAATTTTTTCTAATTTATAGAAAAGGCTATAGCCTTTTCTTTTGGAGCGTTACTGATACGCCAATAAAAAAAGACATGTGGCACTCGAGAACTGCCGCGGCAAAGCTATTGCATAGCATTTTGTTTTCAATTAAATGTATTAAATTAAAAAAAAAATAACTAACATAATTTTTTCTAATTTATAGAAAAGGCTATAGCCTTTTCTTTTGGAGCGTTACTGATACGCCAATAAAAAAAGACATGTGGCACTCGAGAACTGCCGCGGCAAAGCTATTGCATAGCATTTTGTTTTCAATTAAATGTATTAAATTAAAAAAAAAATAACTAACATAATTTTTTCTAATTTATAGAAAAGGCTATAGCCTTTTCTTTTGGAGCGTTACTGATACGCCAATAAAAAAAGACATGTGGCACTCGAGAACTGCCGCGGCAAAGCTATTGCATAGCATTTTGTTTTCAATTAAATGTATTAAATTAAAAAAAAAATAACTAACATAATTTTTTCTAATTTATAGAAAAGGCTATAGCCTTTTCTTTTGGAGCGTTACTGATACGCCAATAAAAAAAGACATGTGGCACTCAAGAACTGCCACGGCAAAGCTATTGCATAGCATTTTGTTTTCAATTAAATGTATTAAGTTAAAAAAAAAATAACTAACATAATTTTTTCTAATTTATAGAAAAGGCTATAGCCTTTTCTTTTGGAGCGTTACTGATACGCCAATAAAAAAAGACATGTGGCACTCGAGAACTGCCGCGGCAAAGCTATTGCATAGCATTTTGTTTTCAATTAAATGTATTAAATTAAAAAAAAAATAACTAACATAATTTTTTCTAATTTATAGAAAAGGCTATAGCCTTTTCTTTTGGAGCGTTACTGATACGCCAATAAAAAAAGACATGTGGCACTCGAGAACTGCCGCGGCAAAGCTATTGCATAGCATTTTGTTTTCAATTAAATGTATTAAATTAAAAAAAAAATAACTAACATAATTTTTTCTAATTTATAGAAAAGGCTATATATAGCCTTTTCTTTTGGAGCGTTACTGATACGCCAATAAAAAAAGACATGTGGCACTCGAGAACTGCCGCGGCAAAGCTATTGCATAGCATTTTGTTTACAATTAAATGTATTAAATTAAAAAAAAAATAACTAACATAATTTTTTCTAATTTATAGAAAAGGCTATATATAGCCTTTTCTTTTGGAGCGTTACTGATACGCCAATAAAAAAAGACATGTGGCACTCGAGAACTGCCGCGGCAAAGCTATTGCATAGCATTTTGTTTACAATTAAATGTATTAAATTAAAAAAAAAATAACTAACATAATTTTTTCTAATTTATAGAAAAGGCTATAGCCTTTTCTTTTGGAGCGTTACTGATACGCCAATAAAAAAAGACATGTGGCACTCGAGAACTGCCGCGGCAAAGCTATTGCATAGCATTTTGTTTACAATTAAATGTATTAAATTAAAAAAAAAATAACTAACATAATTTTTTCTAATTTATAGAAAAGGCTATAGCCTTTTCTTTTGGAGCGTTACTGATACGCCAATAAAAAAAGACATGTGGCACTCGAGAACTGCCGCGGCAAAGCTATTGCATAGCATTTTGTTTACAACTAAATGTATTAAATTAAAAAAAAATAACTAACATAATTTTTTCTAATTTATAGAAAAGGCTATAGCCTTTTCTTTTGGAGCGTTACTGATACGCCAATAAAAAAAGACATGTGGCACTCGATAACTGCCGCGGCAAAGCTATTGCATAGCATTTTGTTTTCAATTAAATGTATTAAATTAAAAAAAAAATAACTAACATAATTTTTTCTAATTTATAGAAAAGGCTATATATAGCCTTTTCTTTTGGAGCGTTACTGATACGCCAATAAAAAAACACATGTGGCACTCGAGAACTGCCGCGGCAAAGCTATTGCATAGCATTTTGTTTTCAATTAAATGTATTAAATTAAAAAAAAAATAACTAACATAATTTTTTCTAATTTATAGAAAAGGCTATAGCCTTTTCTTTTGGAGCGTTACTGATACGCCAATAAAAAAAGACATGTGGCACTCGAGAACTGCCGCGGCAAAGCTATTGCATAGCATTTTGTTTACAATTAAATGTATTAAATTAAAAAAAAAATAACTAACATAATTTTTTCTAATTTATAGAAAAGGCTATAGCCTTTTCTTTTGGAGCGTTACTGATACGCCAATAAAAAAAGACATGTGGCACTCGAGAACTGCCGCGGCAAAGCTATTGCATAGCATTTTGTTTACAATTAAATGTATTAAATTAAAAAAAAAATAACTAACATAATTTTTTCTAATTTATAGAAAAGGTTATAGCCTTTTCTTTTGGAGCGTTACTGATACGCCAATAAAAAAAGACATGTGGCACTCGAGAACTGCCGCGGCAAAGCTATTGCAAAGCATTTTGTTTACAATTAAATGTATTAAATTAAAAAAAAAATAACCAACATAATTTTTTCTAATTTATAGAAAAGGCTATAGCCTTTTCTTTTGGAGCGTTACTGTTACGCCAATAAAAAAAGACATGTGGCACTCGAGAACTGCCGCGGCAAAGCTATTGCATAGCATTTTGTTTACAATTAAATGTATTAAATTAAAAAAAAATAACTAACATAATTTTTTCTAATTTATAGAAAAGGCTATAGCCTTTTCTTTTGGAGCGTTACTGATACGCCAATAAAAAAAGACATGTGGCACTCGAGAACTGCCGCGGCAAAGCTATTGCATAGCATTTTGTTTACAATTAAATGTATTAAATTAAAAAAAAATAACTAACATAACTTTTTCTAATTTATAGAAAAGGCTATAGCCTTTTCTTTTGGAGCGTTACTGATACGCCAATAAAAAAAGACATGTGGCACTCGAGAACTGCCGCGGCAAAGCTATTGCATAGCATTTTGTTTTCAATTAAATGTATTAAATTAAAAAAAAAATAACTAACATAATTTTTTCTAATTTATAGAAAAGGCTATAGCCTTTTCTTTTGGAGCGTTACTGATACGCCAATAAAAAAAGACATGTGGCACTCGAGAACTGCCGCGGCAAAGCTATTGCATAGCATTTTGTTTACAATTAAATATATTAAATTAAAAAAAAATAACTAACATAATTTTTTCTAATTTATAGAAAAGGCTATATAGCCTTTTCTTTTGGAGCGTTACTGATACGCCAATAAAAAAAGACATGTGGCACTCGAGAACTGCCGCGGCAAAGCTATTGCATAGCATTTTGTTTTCAATAAAATGTATTAAATTAAAAAAAAATAACTAACATAATTTTTTCTAATTTATAGAAAAGGCTATAGCCTTTTCTTTTGGAGCGTTACTGATACGCCAATAAAAAAAGACATGTGGCACTCGAGAACTGCCGCGGCAAAGCTATTGCATAGCATTTTGTTTACAATTAAATGTATTAAATTAAAAAAAAAATAACTAACATAATTTTTTCTAATTTATAGAAAAGGCTATTATAGCCTTTTCTTTTGGAGCGTTACTGATACACCAATAAAAAAAGACATGTGGCACTCGAGAACTGCCGCGGCAAAGCTATTGCATAGCATTTTGTTTTCAATAAAATGTATTAAATTAAAAAAAAATAACTAACATAATTTTTTCTAATTTATAGAAAAGGCTATAGCCTTTTCTTTTGGAGCGTTACTGATATGCCAATAAAAAAAGACATGTGGCACTCGAGAACTGCCGCGGCAAAGCTATTGCATAGCATTTTGTTTACAATTAAATGTATTAAATTAAAAAAAAAATAACTAACATAATTTTTTCTAATTTATAGAAAAGGCCTTTTCTTTTGGAGCGTTACTGATACGCCAATAAAAAAAGACATGTGGCACTCGAGAGCTGCCGCGGCAAAGCTATTGCATAGCATTTTGTTTTCAATAAAATGTATTAAATTAAAAAAAAATAACTAACATAATTTTTTCTAATTTATAGAAAAGGCTATAGCCTTTTCTTTTGGAGCGTTACTGATACGCCAATAAAAAAAGACATGTGGCACTCGAGAACTGCCGCGGCAAAGCTATTGCATAGCATTTTGTTTACAATTAAATGTATTAAATTAAAAAAAAATAACTAACATAATTTTTTCTAATTTATAGAAAAGGCTATAGCCTTTTCTTTTGGAGCGTTACTGATACGCCAATAAAAAAAGACATGTGGCACTCGAGAACTGCCGCGGCAAAGCTATTGCATAGCATTTTGTTTACAATTAAATGTATTAAATTAAAAAAAAAATAACTAACATAATTTTTTCTAATATATAGAAAAGGCTATAGCCTTTTCTTTTGGAGCGTTACTGATACGCCAATAAAAAAAGACATGTGGCACTCGAGAACTGCCGCGGCAAAGCTATTGCATAGCATTTTGTTTACAATTAAATGTATTAAATTAAAAAAAAAATAACTAACATAATTTTTTCTAATTTATAGAAAAGTCTATAGCCTTTTCTTTTGGAGCGTTACTGATACGCCAATAAAAAAAGACATGTGGCACTCGAGAACTGCCGCGGCAAAGCTATTGCATAGCATTTTGTTTTCAATTAAATGTATTAAATTAAAAAAAAATAACTAACATAATTTTTTCTAATTTATAGAAAAGGCTATAGCCTTTTCTTTTGGAGCGTTACTGATACGCCAATAAAAAAAGACATGTGGCACTCGAGAACTGCCGCGGCAAAGCTATTGCATAGCATTTTGTTTACAATTAAATGTATTAAATTAAAAAAAAAATAACTAACGTAATTTTTTCTAATTTATAGAAAGCCTTTTCTTTTGGAGCGTTACTGATACGCCAATAAAAAAAACATGTGGCACTCGAGAACTGCCGCGGCAAAGCTATTGCATAGCATTTTGTTTACAATTAAATGTATTAAATTAAAAAAAAAATAACTAACATAATTTTTTCTAATTTATAGAAAGCCTTTTCTTTTGGAGCGTTACTGATACGCCAATAAAAAAAGACATGTGGCACTCGAGAACTGCCGCGGCAAAGCTATTGCATAGCATTTTGTTTACAATTAAATGTATTAAATTAAAAAAAAAATAACTAACATAATTTTTTCTAATTTATAGAAAAGTCTATAGCCTTTTCTTTTGGAGCGTTACTGATACGCCAATAAAAAAAGACATGTGGCACTCGAGAACTGCCGCGGCAAAGCTATTGCATAGCATTTTGTTTACAATTAAATGTATTAAATTAAAAAAAAAATAACTAACATAATTTTTTCTAATTTATAGAAAGCCTTTTCTTTTGGAGCGTTACTGATACGCCAATAAAAAAGACATGTGGCACTCGAGAACTGCCGCGGCAAAGCTATTGCATAGCATTTTGTTTTCAATTAAATGTATTAAATTAAAAAAAAAATAACTAACATAATTTTTTCTAATTTATAGAAAAGGCTATAGCCTTTTCTTTTGGAGCGTTACTGATACGCCAATAAAAAAAGACATGTGGCACTCGAGAACTGCCGCGGCAAAGCTATTGCATAGCATTTTGTTTACAATTAAATGTATTAAATTAAAAAAAAAATAACTAACATAATTTTTTCTAATTTATAGAAAAGGCTATAGCCTTTTCTTTTGGAGCGTTACTGATACGCCAATAAAAAAAGACATGTGGCACTCGAGAACTGCCGCGGCAAAGCTATTGCATAGCATTTTGTTTTCAATAAAATGAATTAAATTAAAAAAAAATAACTAACATAATTTTTTCTAATTTATAGAAAAGGCTATAGCCTTTTCTTTTGGAGCGTTACTGATACGCCAATAAAAAAAGACATGTGGCACTCGAGAACTGCCGCGGCAAAGCTATTGCATAGCATTTTGTTTACAATTAAATGTATTAAATTAAAAAAAAAATAACTAACATAATTTTTTCTAATTTATAGAAAAGGCTATAGCCTTTTCTTTTGGAGCGTTACTGATACGCCAATAAAAAAAGACATGTGGCACTCGAGAACTGCCGCGGCAAAGCTATTGCATAGCATTTTGTTTACAATTAAATGTATTAAATTAAAAAAAAATAACTAACATAATTTTTTCTAATTTATAGAAAAGGCTATAGCCTTTTCTTTTGGAGCGTTACTGATACGCCAATAAAAAAAGACATGTGGCACTCGAGAACTGCCGCGGCAAAGCTATTGCATAGCATTTTGTTTACAATTAAATGTATTAAATTAAAAAAAAAATAACTAACATAATTTTTTCTAATTTATAGAAAAGGCTATAGCCTTTTCTTTTGGAGCGTTACTGATACGCCAATAAAAAAAGACATGTGGCACTCGAGAACTGCCGCGGCAAAGCTATTGCATAGCATTTTGTTTTCAATAAAATGTATTAAATTAAAAAAAAATAACTAACATAATTTTTTCTAATTTATAGAAAACGCTAAAAAAAGACATGTGGCACTCGAGAACTGCCGCGGCAAAGCTATTGCATAGCATTTTGTTTTCAATAAAATGTATTAAATTAAAAAAAATAACTAACATAATTTTTTCTAATTTATAGAAAACGCTAAAAAAAGACATGTGGCACTCGAGAACTGCCGCGGCAAAGCTATTGCATAGCATTTTGTTTTCAATAAAATGTATTAAATTAAAAAAAAATAACTAACATAATTTTTTCTAATTTATAGAAAAGGCTATAGCCTTTTCTTTTGGAGCGTTACTGATACGCCAATAAAAAAAGACATGTGGCACTCGAGAACTGCCGCGGCAAAGCTATTGCATAGCATTTTGTTTACAATTAAATGTATTAAATTAAAAAAAAAATAACTAACATAATTTTTTCTAATTTATAGAAAAGGCCTTTTCTTTTGGAGCGTTACTGATACGCCAATAAAAAAAGACATGTGGCACTCGAGAACTGCCGCGGCAAAGCTATTGCATAGCATTTTGTTTTCAATTAAATGTATTAAATTAAAAAAAAAATAACTAACATAATTTTTTCTAATTTATAGAAAAGGCTATAGCCTTTTCTTTTGGAGCGTTACTGATACGCCAATAAAAAAAGACATGTGGCACTCGAGAACTGCCGCGGCAAAGCTATTGCATAGCATTTTGTTTACAATTAAATGTATTAAATTAAAAAAAAAATAACTAACATAATTTTTTCTAATTTATAGAAAAGGCTATAGCCTTTTCTTTTGGAGCGTTACTGATACGCCAATAAAAAAAGACATGTGGCACTCGAGAACTGCCGCGGCAAAGCTATTGCATAGCATTTTGTTTTCAATAAAATGAATTAAATTAAAAAAAAATAACTAACATAATTTTTTCTAATTTATAGAAAAGGCTATAGCCTTTTCTTTTGGAGCGTTACTGATACGCCAATAAAAAAAGACATGTGGCACTCGAGAACTGCCGCGGCAAAGCTATTGCATAGCATTTTGTTTACAATTAAATGTATTAAATTAAAAAAAAAATAACTAACATAATTTTTTCTAATTTATAGAAAAGGCTATAGCCTTTTCTTTTGGAGCGTTACTGATACGCCAATAAAAAAAGACATGTGGCACTCGAGAACTGCCGCGGCAAAGCTATTGCATAGCATTTTGTTTACAATTAAATGTATTAAATTAAAAAAAAATAACTAACATAATTTTTTCTAATTTATAGAAAAGGCTATAGCCTTTTCTTTTGGAGCGTTACTGATACGCCAATAAAAAAAGACATGTGGCACTCGAGAACTGCCGCGGCAAAGCTATTGCATAGCATTTTGTTTACAATTAAATGTATTAAATTAAAAAAAAAATAACTAACATAATTTTTTCTAATTTATAGAAAAGGCTATAGCCTTTTCTTTTGGAGCGTTACTGATACGCCAATAAAAAAAGACATGTGGCACTCGAGAACTGCCGCGGCAAAGCTATTGCATAGCATTTTGTTTTCAATAAAATGTATTAAATTAAAAAAAAATAACTAACATAATTTTTTCTAATTTATAGAAAACGCTAAAAAAAGACATGTGGCACTCGAGAACTGCCGCGGCAAAGCTATTGCATAGCATTTTGTTTTCAATAAAATGTATTAAATTAAAAAAAATAACTAACATAATTTTTTCTAATTTATAGAAAACGCTAAAAAAAGACATGTGGCACTCGAGAACTGCCGCGGCAAAGCTATTGCATAGCATTTTGTTTTCAATAAAATGTATTAAATTAAAAAAAAATAACTAACATAATTTTTTCTAATTTATAGAAAAGGCTATAGCCTTTTCTTTTGGAGCGTTACTGATACGCCAATAAAAAAAGACATGTGGCACTCGAGAACTGCCGCGGCAAAGCTATTGCATAGCATTTTGTTTACAATTAAATGTATTAAATTAAAAAAAAAATAACTAACATAATTTTTTCTAATTTATAGAAAAGGCCTTTTCTTTTGGAGCGTTACTGATACGCCAATAAAAAAAGACATGTGGCACTCGAGAGCTGCCGCGGCAAAGCTATTGCATAGCATTTTGTTTTCAATAAAATGTATTAAATTAAAAAAAAATAACTAACATAATTTTTTCTAATTTATAGAAAAGGCTATAGCCTTTTCTTTTGGAGCGTTACTGATACGCCAATAAAAAAAGACATGTGGCACTCGAGAACTGCCGCGGCAAAGCTATTGCATAGCATTTTGTTTACAATTAAATGTATTAAATTAAAAAAAATAACTAACATAATTTTTTCTAATTTATAGAAAAGGCTATAGCCTTTTCTTTTGGAGCGTTACTGATACGCCAATAAAAAAAGACATGTGGCACTCGAGAACTGCCGCGGCAAAGCTATTGCATAGCATTTTGTTTACAATTAAATGTATTAAATTAAAAAAAAAATAACTAACATAATTTTTTCTAATATATAGAAAAGGCTATAGCCTTTTCTTTTGGAGCGTTACTGATACGCCAATAAAAAAGACATGTGGCACTCGAGAACTGCCGCGGCAAAGCTATTGCATAGCATTTTGTTTACAATTAAATGTATTAAATTAAAAAAAAATAACTAACATAATTTTTTCTAATTTATAGAAAGCCTTTTCTTTTGGAGCGTTACTGATACGCCAATAAAAAAAGACATGTGGCACTCGAGAACTGCCGCGGCAAAGCTATTGCATAGCATTTTGTTTTCAATAAAATGTATTAAATTAAAAAAAAATAACTAACATAATTTTTTCTAATTTATAGAAAAGGCTATTATAGCCTTTTCTTTTGGAGCGTTACTGATACACCAATAAAAAAAGACATGTGGCACTCGAGAACTGCCGCGGCAAAGCTATTGCATAGCATTTTGTTTTCAATAAAATGTATTAAATTAAAAAAAATAACTAACATAATTTTTTCTAATTTATAGAAAACGCTAAAAAAAGACATGTGGCACTCGAGAACTGCCGCGGCAAAGCTATTGCATAGCATTTTGTTTTCAATAAAATGTATTAAATTAAAAAAAAATAACTAACATAATTTTTTCTAATTTATAGAAAAGGCTATAGCCTTTTCTTTTGGAGCGTTACTGATACGCCAATAAAAAAAGACATGTGGCACTCGAGAACTGCCGCGGCAAAGCTATTGCATAGCATTTTGTTTACAATTAAATGTATTAAATTAAAAAAAAAATAACTAACATAATTTTTTCTAATTTATAGAAAAGGCCTTTTCTTTTGGAGCGTTACTGATACGCCAATAAAAAAAGACATGTGGCACTCGAGAACTGCCGCGGCAAAGCTATTGCATAGCATTTTGTTTTCAATTAAATGTATTAAATTAAAAAAAAAATAACTAACATAATTTTTTCTAATTTATAGAAAAGGCTATAGCCTTTTCTTTTGGAGCGTTACTGATACGCCAATAAAAAAAGACATGTGGCACTCGAGAACTGCCGCGGCAAAGCTATTGCATAGCATTTTGTTTACAATTAAATGTATTAAATTAAAAAAAAAATAACTAACATAATTTTTTCTAATTTATAGAAAAGGCTATAGCCTTTTCTTTTGGAGCGTTACTGATACGCCAATAAAAAAAGACATGTGGCACTCGAGAACTGCCGCGGCAAAGCTATTGCATAGCATTTTGTTTTCAATAAAATGAATTAAATTAAAAAAAAATAACTAACATAATTTTTTCTAATTTATAGAAAAGGCTATAGCCTTTTCTTTTGGAGCGTTACTGATACGCCAATAAAAAAAGACATGTGGCACTCGAGAACTGCCGCGGCAAAGCTATTGCATAGCATTTTGTTTACAATTAAATGTATTAAATTAAAAAAAAAATAACTAACATAATTTTTTCTAATTTATAGAAAAGGCTATAGCCTTTTCTTTTGGAGCGTTACTGATACGCCAATAAAAAAAGACATGTGGCACTCGAGAACTGCCGCGGCAAAGCTATTGCATAGCATTTTGTTTACAATTAAATGTATTAAATTAAAAAAAAATAACTAACATAATTTTTTCTAATTTATAGAAAAGGCTATAGCCTTTTCTTTTGGAGCGTTACTGATACGCCAATAAAAAAAGACATGTGGCACTCGAGAACTGCCGCGGCAAAGCTATTGCATAGCATTTTGTTTACAATTAAATGTATTAAATTAAAAAAAAAATAACTAACATAATTTTTTCTAATTTATAGAAAAGGCTATAGCCTTTTCTTTTGGAGCGTTACTGATACGCCAATAAAAAAAGACATGTGGCACTCGAGAACTGCCGCGGCAAAGCTATTGCATAGCATTTTGTTTTCAATAAAATGTATTAAATTAAAAAAAAATAACTAACATAATTTTTTCTAATTTATAGAAAACGCTAAAAAAAGACATGTGGCACTCGAGAACTGCCGCGGCAAAGCTATTGCATAGCATTTTGTTTTCAATAAAATGTATTAAATTAAAAAAAATAACTAACATAATTTTTTCTAATTTATAGAAAACGCTAAAAAAAGACATGTGGCACTCGAGAACTGCCGCGGCAAAGCTATTGCATAGCATTTTGTTTTCAATAAAATGTATTAAATTAAAAAAAAATAACTAACATAATTTTTTCTAATTTATAGAAAAGGCTATAGCCTTTTCTTTTGGAGCGTTACTGATACGCCAATAAAAAAAGACATGTGGCACTCGAGAACTGCCGCGGCAAAGCTATTGCATAGCATTTTGTTTACAATTAAATGTATTAAATTAAAAAAAAAATAACTAACATAATTTTTTCTAATTTATAGAAAAGGCCTTTTCTTTTGGAGCGTTACTGATACGCCAATAAAAAAAGACATGTGGCACTCGAGAGCTGCCGCGGCAAAGCTATTGCATAGCATTTTGTTTTCAATAAAATGTATTAAATTAAAAAAAAATAACTAACATAATTTTTTCTAATTTATAGAAAAGGCTATAGCCTTTTCTTTTGGAGCGTTACTGATACGCCAATAAAAAAGACATGTGGCACTCGAGAACTGCCGCGGCAAAGCTATTGCATAGCATTTTGTTTACAATTAAATGTATTAAATTAAAAAAAATAACTAACATAATTTTTTCTAATTTATAGAAAAGGCTATAGCCTTTTCTTTTGGAGCGTTACTGATACGCCAATAAAAAAAGACATGTGGCACTCGAGAACTGCCGCGGCAAAGCTATTGCATAGCATTTTGTTTACAATTAAATGTATTAAATTAAAAAAAAAATAACTAACATAATTTTTTCTAATATATAGAAAAGGCTATAGCCTTTTCTTTTGGAGCGTTACTGATACGCAATAAAAAAGACATGTGGCACTCGAGAACTGCCGCGGCAAAGCTATTGCATAGCATTTTGTTTACAATTAAATGTATTAAATTAAAAAAAAATAACTAACATAATTTTTTCTAATTTATAGAAAGCCTTTTCTTTTGGAGCGTTACTGATACGCCAATAAAAAAAGACATGTGGCACTCGAGAACTGCCGCGGCAAAGCTATTGCATAGCATTTTGTTTTCAATAAAATGTATTAAATTAAAAAAAATAACTAACATAATTTTTTCTAATTTATAGAAAAGGCTATTATAGCCTTTTCTTTTGGAGCGTTACTGATACACCAATAAAAAAAGACATGTGGCACTCGAGAACTGCCGCGGCAAAGCTATTGCATAGCATTTTGTTTTCAATAAAATGTATTAAATTAAAAAAAATAACTAACATAATTTTTTCTAATTTATAGAAAACGCTAAAAAAAGCCTTTTCTTTTGGAGCGTTACTGATACGCCAATAAAAAAAGACATGTGGCACTCGAGAACTGCCGCGGCAAAGCTATTGCATAGCATTTTGTTTACAATTAAATGTATTAAATTAAAAAAAAAATAACTAACATAATTTTTTCTAATTTATAGAAAAGGCCTTTTCTTTTGGAGCGTTACTGATACGCCAATAAAAAAAGACATGTGGCACTCGAGAGCTGCCGCGGCAAAGCTATTGCATAGCATTTTGTTTTCAATAAAATGTATTAAATTAAAAAAAAATAACTAACATAATTTTTTCTAATTTATAGAAAAGGCTATAGCCTTTTCTTTTGGAGCGTTACTGATACGCCAATAAAAAAAGACATGTGGCACTCGAGAACTGCCGCGGCAAAGCTATTGCATAGCATTTTGTTTACAATTAAATGTATTAAATTAAAAAAAAATAACTAACATAATTTTTTCTAATTTATAGAAAAGGCTATAGCCTTTTCTTTTGGAGCGTTACTGATACGCCAATAAAAAAAGACATGTGGCACTCGAGAACTGCCGCGGCAAAGCTATTGCATAGCATTTTGTTTACAATTAAATGTATTAAATTAAAAAAAAAATAACTAACATAATTTTTTCTAATATATAGAAAAGGCTATAGCCTTTTCTTTTGGAGCGTTACTGATACGCCAATAAAAAAAGACATGTGGCACTCGAGAACTGCCGCGGTAAAGCTATTGCATAGCATTTTGTTTACAATTAAATGTATTAAATTAAAAAAAAAATAACTAACATAATTTTTTCTAATTTATAGAAAAGTCTATAGCCTTTTCTTTTGGAGCGTTACTGATACGCCAATAAAAAAAGACATGTGGCACTCGAGAACTGCCGCGGCAAAGCTATTGCATAGCATTTTGTTTTCAATTAAATGTATTAAATTAAAAAAAAATAACTAACATAATTTTTTCTAATTTATAGAAAAGGCTATAGCCTTTTCTTTTGGAGCGTTACTGATACGCCAATAAAAAAAGACATGTGGCACTCGAGAACTGCCGCGGCAAAGCTATTGCATAGCATTTTGTTTACAATTAAATGTATTAAATTAAAAAAAAAAATAACTAACGTAATTTTTTCTAATTTATAGAAAGCCTTTTCTTTTGGAGCGTTACTGATACGCCAATAAAAAAGACATGTGGCACTCGAGAACTGCCGCGGCAAAGCTATTGCATAGCATTTTGTTTACAATTAAATGTATTAAATTAAAAAAAAAATAACTAACATAATTTTTTCTAATTTATAGAAAGCCTTTTCTTTTGGAGCGTTACTGATACGCCAATAAAAAAAGACATGTGGCACTCGAGAACTGCCGCGGCAAAGCTATTGCATAGCATTTTGTTTTCAATAAAATGTATTAAATTAAAAAAAAATAACTAACATAATTTTTTCTAATTTATAGAAAAGGCTATTATAGCCTTTTCTTTTGGAGCGTTACTGATACACCAATAAAAAAAGACATGTGGCACTCGAGAACTGCCGCGGCAAAGCTATTGCATAGCATTTTGTTTTCAATAAAATGTATTAAATTAAAAAAAAATAACTAACATAATTTTTTCTAATTTATAGAAAAGGCTATAGCCTTTTCTTTTGGAGCGTTACTGATACGCCAATAAAAAAAGACATGTGGCACTCGAGAACTGCCGCGGCAAAGCTATTGCATAGCATTTTGTTTACAATTAAATGTATTAAATTAAAAAAAAAAATAACTAACATAATTTTTTCTAATTTATAGAAAAGGCCTTTTCTTTTGGAGCGTTACTGATACGCCAATAAAAAAAGACATGTGGCACTCGAGAGCTGCCGCGGCAAAGCTATTGCATAGCATTTTGTTTTCAATAAAATGTATTAAATTAAAAAAAAATAACTAACATAATTTTTTCTAATTTATAGAAAAGGCTATAGCCTTTTCTTTTGGAGCGTTACTGATACGCCAATAAAAAAAGACATGTGGCACTCGAGAACTGCCGCGGCAAAGCTATTACATAGCATTTTGTTTACAATTAAATGTATTAAATTAAAAAAAAATGACTAACATAATTTTTTCTAATTTATAGAAAAGGCTATAGCCTTTTCTTTTGGAGCGTTACTGATACGCCAATAAAAAAAGACATGTGGCACTCGAGAACTGCCGCGGCAAAGCTATTGCATAGCATTTTGTTTACAATTAAATGTATTAAATTAAAAAAAAAATAACTAACATAATTTTTTCTAATTTATAGAAAAGTCTATAGCCTTTTCTTTTGGAGCGTTACTGATACGCCAATAAAAAAAGACATGTGGCACTCGAGAACTGCCGCGGCAAAGCTATTGCATAGCATTTTGTTTTCAATTAAATGTATTAAATTAAAAAAAAATAACTAACATAATTTTTTCTAATTTATAGAAAAGGCTATAGCCTTTTCTTTTGGAGCGTTACTGATACGCCAATAAAAAAAGACATGTGGCACTCGAGAACTGCCGCGGCAAAGCTATTGCATAGCATTTTGTTTACAATTAAATGTATTAAATTAAAAAAAAAATAACTAACATAATTTTTTCTAATTTATAGAAAGCCTTTTCTTTTGGAGCGTTACTGATACGCCAATAAAAAAGACATGTGGCACTCGAGAACTGCCGCGGCAAAGCTATTGCATAGCATTTTGTTTTCAATTAAATGTATTAAATTAAAAAAAAAATAACTAACATAATTTTTTCTAATTTATAGAAAAGGCTATAGCCTTTTCTTTTGGAGCGTTACTGATACGCCAATAAAAAAAGACATGTGGCACTCGAGAACTGCCGCGGCAAAGCTATTGCATAGCATTTTGTTTACAATTAAATGTATTAAATTAAAAAAAAAATAACTAACATAATTTTTTCTAATTTATAGAAAAGGCTATAGCCTTTTCTTTTGGAGCGTTACTGATACGCCAATAAAAAAAGACATGTGGCACTCGAGAACTGCCGCGGCAAAGCTATTGCATAGCATTTTGTTTTCAATAAAATGAATTAAATTAAAAAAAAATAACTAACATAATTTTTTCTAATTTATAGAAAAGGCTATAGCCTTTTCTTTTGGAGCGTTACTGATACGCCAATAAAAAAAGACATGTGGCACTCGAGAACTGCCGCGGCAAAGCTATTGCATAGCATTTTGTTTACAATTAAATGTATTAAATTAAAAAAAAAATAACTAACATAATTTTTTCTAATTTATAGAAAAGGCTATAGCCTTTTCTTTTGGAGCGTTACTGATACGCCAATAAAAAAAGACATGTGGCACTCGAGAACTGCCGCGGCAAAGCTATTGCATAGCATTTTGTTTACAATTAAATGTATTAAATTAAAAAAAAATAACTAACATAATTTTTTCTAATTTATAGAAAAGGCTATAGCCTTTTCTTTTGGAGCGTTACTGATACGCCAATAAAAAAAGACATGTGGCACTCGAGAACTGCCGCGGCAAAGCTATTGCATAGCATTTTGTTTACAATTAAATGTATTAAATTAAAAAAAAATAACTAACATAATTTTTTCTAATTTATAGAAAAGGCTATAGCCTTTTCTTTTGGAGCGTTACTGATACGCCAATAAAAAAAGACATGTGGCACTCGAGAACTGCCGCGGCAAAGCTATTGCATAGCATTTTGTTTACAATTAAATGTATTAAATTAAAAAAAAAATAACTAACATAATTTTTTCTAATTTATAGAAAAGGCTATAGCCTTTTCTTTTGGAGCGTTACTGATACGCCAATAAAAAAAGACATGTGGCACTCGAGAACTGCCGCGGCAAAGCTATTGCATAGCATTTTGTTTTCAATAAAATGTATTAAATTAAAAAAAAATAACTAACATAATTTTTTCTAATTTATAGAAAACGCTAAAAAAAGACATGTGGCACTCGAGAACTGCCGCGGCAAAGCTATTGCATAGCATTTTGTTTTCAATAAAATGTATTAAATTAAAAAAAAATAACTAACATAATTTTTTCTAATTTATAGAAAACGCTAAAAAAAGACATGTGGCACTCGAGAACTGCCGCGGCAAAGCTATTGCATAGCATTTTGTTTTCAATAAAATGTATTAAATTAAAAAAAAATAACTAACATAATTTTTTCTAATTTATAGAAAAGGCTAAAAAAAGACATGTGGCACTCGAGAACTGCCGCGGCAAAGCTATTGCATAGCATTTTGTTTTCAATAAAATGTATTAAATTAAAAAAAAATAACTAACATAATTTTTTCTAATTTATAGAAAAGGCTAAAAAAAGACATGTGGCACTCGAGAACTGCCGCGGCAAAGCTATTGCATAGCATTTTGTTTTCAATAAAATGTATTAAATTAAAAAAAAATAACTAACATAATTTTTTCTAATTTATAG
Source organism: Gymnocheta viridis (assembly GCA_956483585.1). Classification (NCBI taxonomy): domain Eukaryota; kingdom Metazoa; phylum Arthropoda; class Insecta; order Diptera; family Tachinidae; genus Gymnocheta; species Gymnocheta viridis. The sequence goes on from CATQFJ010000084.1 coordinate 49,989, forward strand.
AAAAGGCTATAGCCTTTTCTTTTGGAGCGTTACTGATACGCCAATAAAAAAAGACATGTGGCACTCGAGAACTGCCGCGGCAAAGCTATTGCATAGCATTTTGTTTTCAATAAAATGTATTAAATTAAAAAAAAATAACTAACATAATTTTTTCTAATTTATAGAAAAGGCTAAAAAAAGACATGTGGCACTCGAGAACTGCCGCGGCAAAGCTATTGCATAGCATTTTGTTTTCAATAAAATGTATTAAATTAAAAAAAAATAAATAACATAATTTTTTCTAATTTATAGAAAAGGCTAAAAAAAGACATGTGGCACTCGAGAACTGCCGCGGCAAAGCTATTGCATAGCATTTTGTTTTCAATAAAATGTATTAAATTAAAAAAAAATAACTAACATAATTTTTTCTAATTTATAGAAAAGGCTATAGCCTTTTCTTTTGGAGCGTTACTGATACGCCAATAAAAAAAGACATGTGGCACTCGAGAACTGCCGCGGCAAAGCTATTGCATAGCATTTTGTTTTCAATAAAATGTATTAAATTAAAAAAAAATAACTAACATAATTTTTTCTAATTTATAGAAAAGGCTATAGCCTTTTCTTTTGGAGCGTTACTGATACGCCAATAAAAAAAGACATGTGGCACTCGAGAACTGCCGCGGCAAAGCTATTGCATAGCATTTTGTTTTCAATAAAATGTATTAAATTAAAAAAAAATAACTAACATAATTTTTTCTAATTTATAGAAAAGGCTAAAAAAAGACATGTGGCACTCGAGAACTGCCGCGGCAAAGCTATTGCATAGCATTTTGTTTTCAATAAAATGTATTAAATTAAAAAAAAATAACTAACATAATTTTTTCTAATTTATAGAAAAGGCTAAAAAAAGACATGTGGCACTCGAGAACTGCCGCGGCAAAGCTATTGCATAGCATTTTGTTTTCAATAAAATGTATTAAATTAAAAAAAAATAACTAACATAATTTTTTTCTAATTTATAGAAAAGGCTAAAAAAAGACATGTGGCACTCGAGAACTGCCGCGGCAAAGCTATTGCATAGCATTTTGTTTTCAATAAAATGTATTAAATTAAAAAAAAATAACTAACATAATTTTTTCTAATTTATAGAAAAGGCTAAAAAAAGACATGTGGCACTCGAGAACTGCCGCGGCAAAGCTATTGCATAGCATTTTGTTTTCAATAAAATGTATTAAATTAAAAAAAAATAACTAACATAATTTTTTCTAATTTATAGAAAAGGCTATAGCCTTTTCTTTTGGAGCGTTACTGATACGCCAATAAAAAAAGACATGTGGCACTCGAGAACTGCCGCGGCAAAGCTATTGCATAGCATTTTGTTTTCAATAAAATGTATTAAATTAAAAAAAAATAACTAACATAATTTTTTCTAATTTATAGAAAAGGCTAAAAAAAGACATGTGGCACTCGAGAACTGCCGCGGCAAAGCTATTGCATAGCATTTTGTTTTCAATAAAATGTATTAAATTAAAAAAAAATAACTAACATAATTTTTTCTAATTTATAGAAAAGGCTAAAAAAAGACATGTGGCACTCGAGAACTGCCGCGGCAAAGCTATTGCATAGCATTTTGTTTTCAATAAAATGTATTAAATTAAAAAAAATAACTAACATAATTTTTTCTAATTTATAGAAAAGGCTAAAAAAAGACATGTGGCACTCGAGAACTGCCGCGGCAAAGCTATTGCATAGCATTTTGTTTTCAATAAAATGTATTAAATTAAAAAAAAATAACTAACATAATTTTTTCTAATTTATAGAAAAGGCTAAAAAAAGACATGTGGCACTCGAGAACTGCCGCGGCAAAGCTATTGCATAGCATTTTGTTTTCAATAAAATGTATTAAATTAAAAAAAAATAACTAACATAATTTTTTCTAATTTATAGAAAAGGCTAAAAAAAGACATGTGGCACTCGAGAACTGCCGCGGCAAAGCTATTGCATAGCATTTTGTTTTCAATAAAATGTATTAAATTAAAAAAAAATAACTAACATAATTTTTTCTAATTTATAGAAAAGGCTAAAAAAAGACATGTGGCACTCGAGAACTGCCGCGGCAAAGCTATTGCATAGCATTTTGTTTTCAATAAAATGTATTAAATTAAAAAAAAAATAACTAACATAATTTTTTCTAATTTATAGAAAAGGCTAAAAAAAGACATGTGGCACTCGAGAACTGCCGCGGCAAAGCTATTGCATAGCATTTTGTTTTCAATAAAATGTATTAAATTAAAAAAAAATAACTAACATAATTTTTTCTAATTTATAGAAAAGGCTAAAAAAAGACATGTGGCACTCGAGAACTGCCGCGGCAAAGCTATTGCATAGCATTTTGTTTTCAATAAAATGTATTAAATTAAAAAAAAATAACTAACATAATTTTTTCTAATTTATAGAAAAGGCTAAAAAAAGACATGTGGCACTCGAGAACTGCCGCGGCAAAGCTATTGCATAGCATTTTGTTTTCAATAAAATGTATTAAATTAAAAAAAATAACTAACATAATTTTTTCTAATTTATAGAAAAGGCTATAGCCTTTTCTTTTGGAGCGTTACTGATACGCCAATAAAAAAAGACATGTGGCACTCGAGAACTGCCGCGGCAAAGCTATTGCATAGCATTTTGTTTTCAATAAAATGTATTAAATTAAAAAAAAATAACTAACATAATTTTTTCTAATTTATAGAAAAGGCTATAGCCTTTTCTTTTGGAGCGTTACTGATACGCCAATAAAAAAAGACATGTGGCACTCGAGAACTGCCGCGGCAAAGCTATTGCATAGCATTTTGTTTTCAATAAAATGTATTAAATTAAAAAAAAATAACTAACATAATTTTTTCTAATTTATAGAAAAGGCTAAAAAAAGACATGTGGCACTCGAGAACTGCCGCGGCAAAGCTATTGCATAGCATTTTGTTTTCAATAAAATGTATTAAATTAAAAAAAAATAACTAACATAATTTTTTCTAATTTATAGAAAAGGCTAAAAAAAGACATGTGGCACTCGAGAACTGCCGCGGCAAAGCTATTGCATAGCATTTTGTTTTCAATAAAATGTATTAAATTAAAAAAAAATAACTAACATAATTTTTTCTAATTTATAGAAAAGGCTAAAAAAAGACATGTGGCACTCGAGAACTGCCGCGGCAAAGCTATTGCATAGCATTTTGTTTTCAATAAAATGTATTAAATTAAAAAAAAATAACTAACATAATTTTTTCTAATTTATAGAAAAGGCTAAAAAAAGACATGTGGCACTCGAGAACTGCCGCGGCAAAGCTATTGCATAGCATTTTGTTTTCAATAAAATGTATTAAATTAAAAAAAAATAACTAACATAATTTTTTCTAATTTATAGAAAAGGCTATAGCCTTTTCTTTTGGAGCGTTACTGATACGCCAATAAAAAAAGACATGTGGCACTCGAGAACTGCCGCGGCAAAGCTATTGCATAGCATTTTGTTTTCAATAAAATGTATTAAATTAAAAAAAAATAACTAACATAATTTTTTCTAATTTATAGAAAAGGCTAAAAAAAGACATGTGGCACTCGAGAACTGCCGCGGCAAAGCTATTGCATAGCATTTTGTTTTCAATAAAATGTATTAAATTAAAAAAAAATAACTAACATAATTTTTTCTAATTTATAGAAAAGGCTAAAAAAAGACATGTGGCACTCGAGAACTGCCGCGGCAAAGCTATTGCATAGCATTTTGTTTTCAATAAAATGTATTAAATTAAAAAAAAATAACTAACATAATTTTTTCTAATTTATAGAAAAGGCTAAAAAAAGACATGTGGCACTCGAGAACTGCCGCGGCAAAGCTATTGCATAGCATTTTGTTTTCAATAAAATGTATTAAATTAAAAAAAAATAACTAACATAATTTTTTCTAATTTATAGAAAAGGCTAAAAAAAGACATGTGGCACTCGAGAACTGCCGCGGCAAAGCTATTGCATAGCATTTTGTTTTCAATAAAATGTATTAAATTAAAAAAAAAATAACTAACATAATTTTTTCTAATTTATAGAAAAGGCTATAGCCTTTTCTTTTGGAGCGTTACTGATACGCCAATAAAAAAAGACATGTGGCACTCGAGAACTGCCGCGGCAAAGCTATTGCATAGCATTTTGTTTTCAATAAAATGTATTAAATTAAAAAAAAATAACTAACATAATTTTTTCTAATTTATAGAAAAGGCTAAAAAAAGACATGTGGCACTCGAGAACTGCCGCGGCAAAGCTATTGCATAGCATTTTGTTTTCAATAAAATGTATTAAATTAAAAAAAAATAACTAACATAATTTTTTCTAATTTATAGAAAAGGCTAAAAAAAGACATGGGGCACTCGAGAACTGCCGCGGCAAAGCTATTGCATAGCATTTTGTTTTCAATAAAATGTATTAAATTAAAAAAAAAATAACTAACATAATTTTTTCTAATTTATAGAAAAGGCTAAAAAAAGACATGGGGCACTCGAGAACTGCCGCGGCAAAGCTATTGCATAGCATTTTGTTTTCAATAAAATGTATTAAATTAAAAAAAAAATAACTAACATAATTTTTTCTAATTTATAGAAAAGGCTAAAAAAAGACATGTGGCACTCGAGAACTGCCGCGGCAAAGCTATTGCATAGCATTTTGTTTTCAATAAAATGTATTAAATTAAAAAAAAAATAACTAACATAATTTTTTCTAATTTATAGAAAAGGCTAAAAAAAGACATGGGGCACTCGAGAACTGCCGCGGCAAAGCTATTGCATAGCATTTTGTTTTCAATAAAATGTATTAAATTAAAAAAAAAATAACTAACATAATTTTTTCTAATTTATAGAAAAGGCTAAAAAAAGACATGTGGCACTCGAGAACTGCCGCGGCAAAGCTATTGCATAGCATTTTGTTTTCAATAAAATGTATTAAATTAAAAAAAAATAACTAACATAATTTTTTCTAATTTATAGAAAAGGCTAAAAAAAGACATGTGGCACTCGAGAACTGCCGCGGCAAAGCTATTGCATAGCATTTTGTTTTCAATAAAATGTATTAAATTAAAAAAAAATAACTAACATAATTTTTTCTAATTTATAGAAAAGGCTAAAAAAAGACATGTGGCACTCGAGAACTGCCGCGGCAAAGCTATTGCATAGCATTTTGTTTTCAATAAAATGTATTAAATTAAAAAAAAATAACTAACATAATTTTTTCTAATTTATAGAAAAGGCTATAGCCTTTTCTTTTGGAGCGTTACTGATACGCCAATAAAAAAAGACATGTGGCACTCGAGAACTGCCGCGGCAAAGCTATTGCATAGCATTTTGTTTTCAATAAAATGTATTAAATTAAAAAAAAATAACTAACATAATCTTTTCTAATTTATAGAAAAGGCTATAGCCTTTTCTTTTGGAGCGTTACTGATACGCCAATAAAAAAACACATGTGGCACTCGAGAACTGCCGCGGCAAAGCTATTGCATAGCATTTTGTTTTCAATAAAATGTATTAAATTAAAAAAAAATAACTAACATAATTTTTTCTAATTTATAGAAAAGGCTAAAAAAAGACATGTGGCACTCGAGAACTGCCGCGGCAAAGCTATTGCATAGCATTTTGTTTTCAATAAAATGTATTAAATTAAAAAAAAATAACTAACATAATTTTTTCTAATTTATAGAAAAGGCTAAAAAAAGACATGTGGCACTCGAGAACTGCCGCGGCAAAGCTATTGCATAGCATTTTGTTTTCAATAAAATGTATTAAATTAAAAAAAAAATAACTAACATAATTTTTTCTAATTTATAGAAAAGGCTAAAAAAAGACATGTGGCACTCGAGAACTGCCGCGGCAAAGCTATTGCATAGCATTTTGTTTTCAATAAAATGTATTAAATTAAAAAAAAATAACTAACATAATTTTTTCTAATTTATAGAAAAGGCTAAAAAAAGACATGTGGCACTCGAGAACTGCCGCGGCAAAGCTATTGCATAGCATTTTGTTTTCAATAAAATGTATTAAATTAAAAAAAAATAACTAACATAATTTTTTCTAATTTATAGAAAAGGCTAAAAAAAGACATGTGGCACTCGAGAACTGCCGCGGCAAAGCTATTGCATAGCATTTTGTTTTCAATAAAATGTATTAAATTAAAAAAAAATAACTAACATAATTTTTTCTAATTTATAGAAAAGGCTAAAAAAAGACATGTGGCACTCGAGAACTGCCGCGGCAAAGCTATTGCATAGCATTTTGTTTTCAATAAAATGTATTAAATTAAAAAAAAATAACTAACATAATTTTTTCTAATTTATAGAAAAGGCTAAAAAAAGACATGTGGCACTCGAGAACTGCCGCGGCAAAGCTATTGCATAGCATTTTGTTTTCAATAAAATGTATTAAATTAAAAAAAAAATAACTAACATAATTTTTTCTAATTTATAGAAAAGGCTATAGCCTTTTCTTTTGGAGCGTTACTGATACGCCAATAAAAAAAGACATGTGGCACTCGAGAACTGCCGCGGCAAAGCTATTGCATAGCATTTTGTTTTCAATAAAATGTATTAAATTAAAAAAAAATAACTAACATAATTTTTTCTAATTTATAGAAAAGGCTAAAAAAAGACATGTGGCACTCGAGAACTGCCGCGGCAAAGCTATTGCATAGCATTTTGTTTTCAATAAAATGTATTAAATTAAAAAAAAATAACTAACATAATTTTTTCTAATTTATAGAAAAGGCTAAAAAAAGACATGTGGCACTCGAGAACTGCCGCGGCAAAGCTATTGCATAGCATTTTGTTTTCAATAAAATGTATTAAATTAAAAAAAAAATAACTAACATAATTTTTTCTAATTTATAGAAAAGGCTAAAAAAAGACATGGGGCACTCGAGAACTGCCGCGGCAAAGCTATTGCATAGCATTTTGTTTTCAATAAAATGTATTAAATTAAAAAAAAAATAACTAACATAATTTTTTCTAATTTATAGAAAAGGCTAAAAAAAGACATGTGGCACTCGAGAACTGCCGCGGCAAAGCTATTGCATAGCATTTTGTTTTCAATAAAATGTATTAAATTAAAAAAAAATAACTAACATAATTTTTTCTAATTTATAGAAAAGGCTAAAAAAAGACATGTGGCACTCGAGAACTGCCGCGGCAAAGCTATTGCATAGCATTTTGTTTTCAATAAAATGTATTAAATTAAAAAAAAATAACTAACATAATTTTTTCTAATTTATAGAAAAGGCTAAAAAAAGACATGTGGCACTCGAGAACTGCCGCGGCAAAGCTATTGCATAGCATTTTGTTTTCAATAAAATGTATTAAATTAAAAAAAAATAACTAACATAATTTTTTCTAATTTATAGAAAAGGCTATAGCCTTTTCTTTTGGAGCGTTACTGATACGCCAATAAAAAAAGACATGTGGCACTCGAGAACTGCCGCGGCAAAGCTATTGCATAGCATTTTGTTTTCAATAAAATGTATTAAATTAAAAAAAAATAACTAACATAATCTTTTCTAATTTATAGAAAAGGCTATAGCCTTTTCTTTTGGAGCGTTACTGATACGCCAATAAAAAAACACATGTGGCACTCGAGAACTGCCGCGGCAAACCTATTGCATAGCATTTTGTTTTCAATAAAATGTATTAAATTAAAAAAAAATAACTAACATAATTTTTTCTAATTTATAGAAAAGGCTAAAAAAAGACATGTGGCACTCGAGAACTGCCGCGGCAAAGCTATTGCATAGCATTTTGTTTTCAATAAAATGTATTAAATTAAAAAAAAATAACTAACATAATTTTTTCTAATTTATAGAAAAGGCTAAAAAAAGACATGTGGCACTCGAGAACTGCCGCGGCAAAGCTATTGCATAGCATTTTGTTTTCAATAAAATGTATTAAATTAAAAAAAAAATAACTAACATAATTTTTTCTAATTTATAGAAAAGGCTAAAAAAAGACATGTGGCACTCGAGAACTGCCGCGGCAAAGCTATTGCATAGCATTTTGTTTTCAATAAAATGTATTAAATTAAAAAAAAAATAACTAACATAATTTTTTCTAATTTATAGAAAAGGCTAAAAAAAGACATGTGGCACTCGAGAACTGCCGCGGCAAAGCTATTGCATAGCATTTTGTTTTCAATAAAATGTATTAAATTAAAAAAAAAATAACTAACATAATTTTTTCTAATTTATAGAAAAGGCTATAGCCTTTTCTTTTGGAGCGTTACTGATACGCCAATAAAAAAACACATGTGGCACTCGAGAACTGCCGCGGCAAAGCTATTGCATAGCATTTTGTTTTCAATAAAATGTATTAAATTAAAAAAAAATAACTAACATAATTTTTTCTAATTTATAGAAAAGGCTAAAAAAAGACATGTGGCACTCGAGAACTGCCGCGGCAAAGCTATTGCATAGCATTTTGTTTTCAATAAAATGTATTAAATTAAAAAAAAATAACTAACATAATTTTTTCTAATTTATAGAAAAGGCTATAGCCTTTTCTTTTGGAGCGTTACTGATACACCAATAAAAAAAGACATGTGGCACTCGAGGACTGCCGCGGCAAAGCTATTGCATAGCATTTTGTTTTCAATAAAATGTATTAAATTAAAAAAAAATAACTAACATAATTTTTTCTAATTTATAGAAAAGGCTATAGCCTTTTCTTTTGGAGCGTTACTGATACGCCAATAAAAAAAGACATGTGGCACTCGAGAACTGCCGCGGCAAAGCTATTGCATAGCATTTTGTTTTCAATAAAATGTATTAAATTAAAAAAAAAAATAACTAACATAATTTTTTCTAATTTATAGAAAAGGCTATAGCCTTTTCTTTTGGAGTGTTACTGATATGCCAATAAAAAAAGACATGTGGCACTCGAGAACTGCCGCGGCAAAGCTATTGCATAGCATTTTGTTTTCAATAAAATGTATTAAATTAAAAAAAAAATAACTAACATAATTTTTTCTAATTTATAGAAAAGGCTATAGCCTTTTCTTTTGGAGCGTTACTGATACGCCAATAAAAAAAGACATGTGGCACTCGAGAACTGCCGCGGCAAAGCTATTGCATAGCATTTTGTTTTCAATTAAATGTATTAAATTAAAAAAAAAATAACTAACATAATTTTTTCTAATTTATAGAAAAGGCTATAGCCTTTTCTTTTGGAGCGTTACTGATACGCCAATAAAAAAAGACATGTGGCACTCGAGAACTGCCGCGGCAAAGCTATTGCATAGCATTTTGTTTTCAATAAAATGTATTAAATTAAAAAAAAATAACTAACATAATTTTTTCTAATTTATAGAAAAGGCTATAGCCTTTTCTTTTGGAGCGTTACTGATACGCCAATAAAAAAAGACATGTGGCACTCGAGAACTGCCGCGGCAAAGCTATTGCATAGCATTTTGTTTTCAATAAAATGTATTAAATTAAAAAAAAATAACTAACATAATTTTTTCTAATTTATAGAAAAGGCTATAGCCTTTTCTTTTGGAGCGTTACTGATACGCCAATAAAAAAAGACATGTGGCACTCGAGAACTGCCGCGGCAAAGCTATTGCATAGCATTTTGTTTACAATTAAATGTATTAAATTAAAAAAAAAATAACTAACATAATTTTTTCTAATTTATAGAAAAGGCTATAGCCTTTTCTTTTGGAGCGTTACTGATACGCCAATAAAAAAAGACATGTGGCACTCGAGAACTGCCGCGGCAAAGCTATTGCATAGCATTTTGTTTACAATTAAATGTATTAAATTAAAAAAAAAATAACTAACATAATTTTTTCTAATTTATAGAAAAGGATATAGCCTTTTCTTTTGGAGCGTTACTGATACGCCAATAAAAAAAGACATGTGGCACTCGAGAACTGCCGCGGCAAAGCTATTGCATAGCATTTTGTTTTCAATTAAATGTATTAAATTAAAAAAAAATAACTAACATAATTTTTTCTAATTTATAGAAAAGGCTATAGCCTTTTCTTTTGGAGCGTTACTGATACGCCAATAAAAAAAGACATGTGGCACTCGAGAACTGCCGCGGCAAAGCTATTGCATAGCATTTTGTTTTCAATAAAATGTATTAAATTAAAAAAAAATAACTAACATAATTTTTTCTAATTTATAGAAAAGGCTATAGCCTTTTCTTTTGGAGCGTTACTGATACGCCAATAAAAAAAGACATGTGGCACTCGAGAACTGCCGCGGCAAAGCTATTGCATAGCATTTTGTTTTCAATAAAATGTATTAAATTAAAAAAAAATAACTAACATAATTTTTTCTAATTTATAGAAAAGGCTATAGCCTTTTCTTTTGGAGCGTTACTGATACGCCAATAAAAAAAGACATGTGGCACTCGAGAACTGCCGCGGCAAAGCTATTGCATAGCATTTTGTTTACAATTAAATGTATTAAATTAAAAAAAAAATAACTAACATAATTTTTTCTAATTTATAGAAAAGGCTATAGCCTTTTCTTTTGGAGCGTTACTGATACGCCAATAAAAAAAGACATGTGGCACTCGAGAACTGCCGCGGCAAAGCTATTGCATAGCATTTTGTTTACAATTAAATGTATTAAATTAAAAAAAAAATAACTAACATAATTTTTTCTAATTTATAGAAAAGGATATAGCCTTTTCTTTTGGAGCGTTACTGATACGCCAATAAAAAAAGACATGTGGCACTCGAGAACTGCCGCGGCAAAGCTATTGCATAGCATTTTGTTTTCAATAAAATGTATTAAATTAAAAAAAAATAACTAACATAATTTTTTCTAATTTATAGAAAAGGCTATAGCCTTTTCTTTTGGAGCGTTACTGATACGCCAATAAAAAAAGACATGTGGCACTCGAGAACTGCCGCGGCAAAGCTATTGCATAGCATTTTGTTTTCAATAAAATGTATTAAATTAAAAAAAAATAACTAACATAATTTTTTCTAATTTATAGAAAAGGCTATAGCCTTTTCTTTTGGAGCGTTACTGATACGCCAATAAAAAAAGACATGTGGCACTCGAGAACTGCCGCGGCAAAGCTATTGCATAGCATTTTGTTTTCAATAAAATGTATTAAATTAAAAAAAAATAACTAACATAATTTTTTCTAATTTATAGAAAAGGCTAAAAAAAGACATGTGGCACTCGAGAACTGCCGCGGCAAAGCTATTGCATAGCATTTTGTTTTCAATAAAATGTATTAAATTAAAAAAAAATAACTAACATAATTTTTTCTAATTTATAGAAAAGGCTAAAAAAAGACATGTGGCACTCGAGAACTGCCGCGGCACTCGAGAACTGCCGCGGCAAAGCTATTGCATAGCATTTTGTTTTCAATAAAATGTATTAAATTAAAAAAAAATAACTAACATAATTTTTTCTAATTTATAGAAAAGGCTATAGCCTTTTCTTTTGGAGCGTTACTGATACGCCAATAAAAAAAGACATGTGGCACTCGAGAACTGCCGCGGCAAAGCTATTGCATAGCATTTTGTTTTCAATAAAATGTATTAAATTAAAAAAAAATAACTAACATAATTTTTTCTAATTTATAGAAAAGGCTAAAAAAAGACATGTGGCACTCGAGAACTGCCGCGGCAAAGCTATTGCATAGCATTTTGTTTTCAATAAAATGTATTAAATTAAAAAAAAAATAACTAACATAATTTTTTCTAATTTATAGAAAAGGCTAAAAAAAGACATGTGGCACTCGAGAACTGCCGCGGCAAAGCTATTGCATAGCATTTTGTTTTCAATAAAATGTATTAAATTAAAAAAAAATAACTAACATTATTTTTTTCTAATTTATAGAAAAGGCTAAAAAAGACATGTGGCACTCGAGAACTGCCGCGGCAAAGCTATTGCATAGCATTTTGTTTTCAATAAAATGTATTAAATTAAAAAAAAATAACTAACATAATTTTTTCTAATTTATAGAAAAGGCTATAGCCTTTTCTTTTGGAGCGTTACTGATACGCCAATAAAAAAAGACATGTGGCACTCGAGAACTGCCGCGGCAAAGCTATTGCATAGCATTTTGTTTTCAATAAAATGTATTAAATTAAAAAAAAATAACTAACATAATTTTTTCTAATTTATAGAAAAGGCTAAAAAAAGACATGTGGCACTCGAGAACTGCCGCGGCAAAGCTATTGCATAGCATTTTGTTTTCAATAAAATGTATTAAATTAAAAAAAAATAACTAACATAATTTTTTCTAATTTATAGAAAAGGCTAAAAAAAGACATGTGGCACTCGAGAACTGCCGCGGCAAAGCTATTTCATAGCATTTTGTTTTCAATAAAATGTATTAAATTAAAAAAAAATAACTAACATAATTTTTTCTAATTTATAGAAAAGGCTATAGCCTTTTCTTTTGGAGCGTTACTGATACGCCAATAAAAAAAGACATGTGGCACTCGAGAACTGCCGCGGCAAAGCTATTGCATAGCATTTTGTTTTCAATAAAATGTATTAAATTAAAAAAAAATAACTAACATAATTTTTTCTAATTTATAGAAAAGGCTATAGCCTTTTCTTTTGGAGCGTTACTGATACGCCAATAAAAAAAGACATGTGGCACTCGAGAACTGCCGCGGCAAAGCTATTGCATAGCATTTTGTTTTCAATAAAATGTATTAAATTAAAAAAAATAACTAACATAATTTTTTCTAATTTATAGAAAAGGCTATAGCCTTTTCTTTTGGAGCGTTACTGATACGCCAATAAAAAAAGACATGTGGCACTCGAGAACTGCCGCGGCAAAGCTATTGCATAGCATTTTGTTTTCAATAAAATGTATTAAATTAAAAAAAAATAACTAACATAATTTTTTCTAATTTATAGAAAAGGCTAAAAAAAGACATGTGGCACTCGAGAACTGCCGCGGCAAAGCTATTGCATAGCATTTTGTTTTCAATAAAATGTATTAAATTAAAAAAAAATAACTAACATAATTTTTTCTAATTTATAGAAAAGGCTATAGCCTTTTCTTTTGGAGCGTTACTGATACGCCAATAAAAAAAGACATGTGGCACTCGAGAACTGCCGCGGCAAAGCTATTGCATAGCATTTTGTTTTCAATAAAATGTATTAAATTAAAAAAAAATAACTAACATAATTTTTTCTAATTTATAGAAAAGGCTATATATAGCCTTTTCTTTTGGAGCGTTACTGATACGCCAATAAAAAAAGACATGTGGCACTCGAGAACTGCCGCGGCAAAGCTATTGCATAGCATTTTGTTTTCAATAAAATGTATTAAATTAAAAAAAAATAACTAACATAATTTTTTCTAATTTATAGAAAAGGCTAAAAAAAGACATGTGGCACTCGAGAACTGCCGCGGCAAAGCTATTGCATAGCATTTTGTTTTCAATAAAATGTATTAAATTAAAAAAAAATAACTAACATAATTTTTTCTAATTTATAGAAAAGGCTAAAAAAAGACATGTGGCACTCGAGAACTGCCGCGGCAAAGCTATTGCATAGCATTTTGTTTTCAATAAAATGTATTAAATTAAAAAAAATAACTAACATAATTTTTTCTAATTTATAGAAAAGGCTATAGCCTTTTCTTTTGGAGCGTTACTGATACGCCAATAAAAAAAGACATGTGGCACTCGAGAACTGCCGCGGCAAAGCTATTGCATAGCATTTTGTTTTCAATAAAATGTATTAAATTAAAAAAAAATAACTAACATAATTTTTTCTAATTTATAGAAAAGGCTAAAAAAAGACATGTGGCACTCGAGAACTGCCGCGGCAAAGCTATTGCATAGCATTTTGTTTTCAATAAAATGTATTAAATTAAAAAAAAATAACTAACATAATTTTTTCTAATTTATAGAAAAGGCTAAAAAAAGACATGTGGCACTCGAGAACTGCCGCGGCAAAGCTATTGCATAGCATTTTGTTTTCAATAAAATGTATTAAATTAAAAAAAAATAACTAACATAATTTTTTCTAATTTATAGAAAAGGCTATAGCCTTTTCTTTTGGAGCGTTACTGATACGCCAATAAAAAAAGACATGTGGCACTCGAGAACTGCCGCGGCAAAGCTATTGCATAGCATTTTGTTTTCAATAAAATGTATTAAATTAAAAAAAAATAACTAACATAATTTTTTCTAATTTATAGAAAAGGCTATAGCCTTTTCTTTTGGAGCGTTACTGATACGCCAATAAAAAAAGACATGTGGCACTCGAGAACTGCCGCGGCAAAGCTATTGCATAGCATTTTGTTTTCAATAAAATGTATTAAATTAAAAAAAAATAACTAACATAATTTTTTCTAATTTATAGAAAAGGCTATAGCCTTTTCTTTTGGAGCGTTACTGATACGCCAATAAAAAAAGACATGTGGCACTCGAGAACTGCCGCGGCAAAGCTATTGCATAGCATTTTGTTTTCAATAAAATGTATTAAATTAAAAAAAAATAACTAACATAATTTTTTCTAATTTATAGAAAAGGCTAAAAAAAGACATGTGGCACTCGAGAACTGCCGCGGCAAAGCTATTGCATAGCATTTTGTTTTCAATAAAATGTATTAAATTAAAAAAAAATAACTAACATAATTTTTTCTAATTTATAGAAAAGGCTATAGCCTTTTCTTTTGGAGCGTTACTGATACGCCAATAAAAAAAGACATGTGGCACTCGAGAACTGCCGCGGCAAAGCTATTGCATAGCATTTTGTTTTCAATAAAATGTATTAAATTAAAAAAAAATAACTAACATAATTTTTTCTAATTTATAGAAAAGGCTATAGCCTTTTCTTTTGGAGCGTTACTGATACGCCAATAAAAAAAGACATGTGGCACTCGAGAACTGCCGCGGCAAAGCTATTGCATAGCATTTTGTTTTCAATAAAATGTATTAAATTAAAAAAAAATAACTAACATAATTTTTTCTAATTTATAGAAAAGGCTATAGCCTTTTCTTTTGGAGCGTTACTGATACGCCAATAAAAAAAGACATGTGGCACTCGAGAACTGCCGCGGCAAAGCTATTGCATAGCATTTTGTTTTCAATAAAATGTATTAAATTAAAAAAAAATAACTAACATAATTTTTTCTAATTTATAGAAAAGGCTATAGCCTTTTCTTTTGGAGCGTTACTGATACGCCAATAAAAAAAGACATGTGGCACTCGAGAACTGCCGCGGCAAAGCTATTGCATAGCATTTTGTTTTCAATAAAATGTATTAAATTAAAAAAAAATAACTAACATAATTTTTTCTAATTTATAGAAAAGGCTAAAAAAAGACATGCGGCACTCGAGAACTGCCGCGGCAAAGCTATTGCATAGCATTTTGTTTTCAATAAAATGTATTAAATTAAAAAAAAATAACTAACATAATTTTTTCTAATTTATAGAAAAGGCTATAGCCTTTTCTTTTGGAGCGTTACTGATACGCCAATAAAAAAAGACATGTGGCACTCGAGAACTGCCGCGGCAAAGCTATTGCATAGCATTTTGTTTTCAATAAAATGTATTAAATTAAAAAAAAATAACTAACATAATTTTTTCTAATTTATAGAAAAGGCTATATATAGCCTTTTCTTTTGGAGCGTTACTGATACGCCAATAAAAAAAGACATGTGGCACTCGAGAACTGCCGCGGCAAAGCTATTGCATAGCATTTTGTTTTCAATAAAATGTATTAAATTAAAAAAAAATAACTAACATAATTTTTTCTAATTTATAGAAAAGGCTAAAAAAAGACATGTGGCACTCGAGAACTGCCGCGGCAAAGCTATTGCATAGCATTTTGTTTTCAATAAAATGTATTAAATTAAAAAAATAACTAACATAATTTTTTCTAATTTATAGAAAAGGCTAAAAAAAGACATGTGGCACTCGAGAACTGCCGCGGCAAAGCTATTGCATAGCATTTTGTTTTCAATAAAATGTATTAAATTAAAAAAAAATAACTAACATAATTTTTTATAATTTATAGAAAAGGCTATAGCCTTTTCTTTTGGAGCGTTACTGATACGCCAATAAAAAAAGACATGTGGCACTCGAGAACTGCCGCGGCAAAGCTATTGCATAGCATTTTGTTTTCAATAAAATGTATTAAATTAAAAAAAAATAACTAACATAATTTTTTCTAATTTATAGAAAAGGCTAAAAAAAGACATGTGGCACTCGAGAACTGCCGCGGCAAAGCTATTGCATAGCATTTTGTTTTCAATAAAATGTATTAAATTAAAAAAAAATAACTAACATAATTTTTTATAATTTATAGAAAAGGCTATAGCCTTTTCTTTTGGAGCGTTACTGATACGCCAATAAAAAAAGACATGTGGCACTCGAGAACTGCCGCGGCAAAGCTATTGCATAGCATTTTGTTTTCAATAAAATGTATTAAATTAAAAAAAAATAACTAACATAATTTTTTCTAATTTATAGAAAAGGCTAAAAAAAGACATGTGGCACTCGAGAACTGCCGCGGCAAAGCTATTGCATAGCATTTTGTTTTCAATAAAATGTATTAAATTAAAAAAAAATAACTAACATAATTTTTTATAATTTATAGAAAAGGCTATAGCCTTTTCTTTTGGAGCGTTACTGATACGCCAATAAAAAAAGACATGTGGCACTCGAGAACTGCCGCGGCAAAGCTATTGCATAGCATTTTGTTTTCAATAAAATGTATTAAATTAAAAAAAAATAACTAACATAATTTTTTCTAATTTATAGAAAAGGCTAAAAAAAGACATGTGGCACTCGAGAACTGCCGCGGCAAAGCTATTGCATAGCATTTTGTTTTCAATAAAATGTATTAAATTAAAAAAAAATAACTAACATAATTTTTTCTAATTTATAGAAAAGGCTATAGCCTTTTCTTTTGGAGCGTTACTGATACGCCAATAAAAAAAGACATGTGGCACTCGAGAACTGCCGCGGCAAAGCTATTGCATAGCATTTTGTTTTCAATAAAATGTATTAAATTAAAAAAATAACTAACATAATTTTTTCTAATTTATAGAAAAGGCTAAAAAAAGACATGTGGCACTCGAGAACTGCCGCGGCAAAGCTATTGCATAGCATTTTGTTTTCAATAAAATGTATTAAATTAAAAAAAAATAACTAACATAATTTTTTATAATTTATAGAAAAGGCTATAGCCTTTTCTTTTGGAGCGTTACTGATACGCCAATAAAAAAAGACATGTGGCACTCGAGAACTGCCGCGGCAAAGCTATTGCATAGCATTTTGTTTTCAATAAAATGTATTAAATTAAAAAAAAATAACTAACATAATTTTTTCTAATTTATAGAAAAGGCTAAAAAAAGACATGTGGCACTCGAGAACTGCCGCGGCAAAGCTATTGCATAGCATTTTGTTTTCAATAAAATGTATTAAATTAAAAAAAAATAACTAACATAATTTTTTCTAATTTATAGAAAAGGCTATAGCCTTTTCTTTTGGAGCGTTACTGATACGCCAATAAAAAAAGACATGTGGCACTCGAGAACTGCCGCGGCAAAGCTATTGCATAGCATTTTGTTTTCAATAAAATGTATTAAATTAAAAAAAAATAACTAACATAATTTTTTCTAATTTATAGAAAAGGCTATAGCCTTTTCTTTTGGAGCGTTACTGATACGCCAATAAAAAAAGACATGTGGCACTCGAGAACTGCCGCGGCAAAGCTATTGCATAGCATTTTGTTTTCAATAAAATGTATTAAATTAAAAAAAAATAACTAACATAATTTTTTCTAATTTATAGAAAAGGCTATAGCCTTTTCTTTTGGAGCGTTACTGATACGCCAATAAAAAAAGACATGTGGCACTCGAGAACTGCCGCGGCAAAGCTATTGCATAGCATTTTGTTTTCAATAAAATGTATTAAATTAAAAAAAAATAACTAACATAATTTTTTCTAATTTATAGAAAAGGCTATAGCCTTTTCTTTTGGAGCGTTACTGATACGCCAATAAAAAAAGACATGTGGCACTCGAGAACTGCCGCGGCAAAGCTATTGCATAGCATTTTGTTTTCAATAAAATGTATTAAATTAAAAAAAAATAACTAACATAATTTTTTCTAATTTATAGAAAAGGCTATAGCCTTTTCTTTTGGAGCGTTACTGATACGCCAATAAAAAAAGACATGTGGCACTCGAGAACTGCCGCGGCAAAGCTATTGCATAGCATTTTGTTTTCAATAAAATGTATTAAATTAAAAAAAAATAACTAACATAATTTTTTCTAATTTATAGAAAAGGCTATAGCCTTTTCTTTTGGAGCGTTACTGATACGCCAATAAAAAAAGACATGTGGCACTCGAGAACTGCCGCGGCAAAGCTATTGCATAGCATTTTGTTTTCAATAAAATGTATTAAATTAAAAAAAAATAACTAACATAATTTTTTCTAATTTATAGAAAAGGCTATAGCCTTTTCTTTTGGAGCGTTACTGATACGCCAATAAAAAAAGACATGTGGCACTCGAGAACTGCCGCGGCAAAGCTATTGCATAGCATTTTGTTTTCAATAAAATGTATTAAATTAAAAAAAATAACTAACATAATTTTTTCTAATTTATAGAAAAGGCTATAGCCTTTTCTTTTGGAGCGTTACTGATACGCCAATAAAAAAAGACATGTGGCACTCGAGAACTGCCGCGGCAAAGCTATTGCATAGCATTTTGTTTTCAATAAAATGTATTAAATTAAAAAAAAATAACTAACATAATTTTTTCTAATTTATAGAAAAGGCTATAGCCTTTTCTTTTGGAGCGTTACTGATACGCCAATAAAAAAATACATGTGGCACTCGAGAACTGCCGCGGCAAAGCTATTGCATAGCATTTTGTTTTCAATAAAATGTATTAAATTAAAAAAAAATAACTAACATAATTTTTTCTAATTTATAGAAAAGGCTAAAAAAAGACATGTGGCACTCGAGAACTGCCGCGGCAAAGCTATTGCATAGCATTTTGTTTTCAATAAAATGTATTAAATTAAAAAAAAATAACTAACATAATTTTTTCTAATTTATAGAAAAGGCTATAGCCTTTTCTTTTGGAGCGTTACTGATACGCCAATAAAAAAAGACATGTGGCACTCGAGAACTGCCGCGGCAAAGCTATTGCATAGCATTTTGTTTTCAATAAAATGTATTAAATTAAAAAAAAATAACTAACATAATTTTTTCTAATTTATAGAAAAGGCTATAGCCTTTTCTTTTGGAGCGTTACTGATACGCCAATAAAAAAAGACATGTGGCACTCGAGAACTGCCGCGGCAAAGCTATTGCATAGCATTTTGTTTTCAATAAAATGTATTAAATTAAAAAAAAATAACTAACATAATTTTTTCTAATTTATAGAAAAGGCTAAAAAAAGACATGTGGCACTCGAGAACTGCCGCGGCAAAGCTATTGCATAGCATTTTGTTTTCAATAAAATGTATTAAATTAAAAAAAAATAACTAACATAATTTTTTCTAATTTATAGAAAAGGCTATAGCCTTTTCTTTTGGAGCGTTACTGATACGCCAATAAAAAAAGACATGTGGCACTCGAGAACTGCCGCGGCAAAGCTATTGCATAGCATTTTGTTTTCAATAAAATGTATTAAATTAAAAAAAAATAACTAACATAATTTTTTCTAATTTATAGAAAAGGCTATAGCCTTTTCTTTTGGAGCGTTACTGATACGCCAATAAAAAAAGACATGTGGCACTCGAGAACTGCCGCGGCAAAGCTATTGCATAGCATTTTGTTTTCAATAAAATGTATTAAATTAAAAAAAAATAACTAACATAATTTTTTCTAATTTATAGAAAAGGCTAAAAAAAGACATGTGGCACTCGAGAACTGCCGCGGCAAAGCTATTGCATACCATTTTGTTTTCAATAAAATGTATTAAATTAAAAAAAAATAACTAACATAATTTTTTCTAATTTATAGAAAAGGCTAAAAAAAGACATGTGGCACTCGAGAACTGCCGCGGCAAAGCTATTGCATAGCATTTTGTTTTCAATAAAATGTATTAAATTAAAAAAAAATAACTAACATAATTTTTTCTAATTTATAGAAAAGGCTATAGCCTTTTCTTTTGGAGCGTTACTGATACGCCAATAAAAAAAGACATGTGGCACTCGAGAACTGCCGCGGCAAAGCTATTGCATAGCATTTTGTTTTCAATAAAATGTATTAAATTAAAAAAAAATAACTAACATAATTTTTTCTAATTTATAGAAAAGGCTGAAAAAAAGACATGTGGCACTCGAGAACTGCCGCGGCAAAGCTATTGCATAGCATTTTGTTTTCAATCAAATGTATTAAATTAAAAAAAAAATAACTAACATAATTTTTTCTAATTTATAGAAAAGGCTAAAAAAAGACATGTGGCACTCGAGAACTGCCGCGGCAAAGCTATTGCATAGCATTTTGTTTTCAATAAAATGTATTAAATTAAAAAAAAATAACTAACATATTTTTTTCTAATTTATAGAAAAGGCTATAGCCTTTTCTTTTGGAGCGTTACTGATACGCCAATAAAAAAAGACATGTGGCACTCGAGAACTGCCGCGGCAAAGCTATTGCATAGCATTTTGTTTTCAATAAAATGTATTAAATTAAAAAAAAATAACTAACATAATTTTTTCTAATTTATAGAAAAGGCTATAGCCTTTTCTTTTGGAGCGTTACTGATACGCCAATAAAAAAAGACATGTGGCACTCGAGAACTGCCGCGGCAAAGCTATTGCATAGCATTTTGTTTTCAATAAAATGTATTAAATTAAAAAAAATAACTAACATAATTTTTTCTAATTTATAGAAAAGGCTAAAAAAAGACATGTGGCACTCGAGAACTGCCGCGGCAAAGCTATTGCATAGCATTTTTGTTTTCAATAAAATGTATTAAATTAAAAAAAAAAT
>CATQFJ010000085.1:0-17988 GCA_956483585.1 Gymnocheta viridis
CATGTGGCACTCGAGAACTGCCGCGGCAAAGCCATTGCATAGCATTTTGTTTTCAATAAAATGTATTAAATTAAAAAAAAATAACTAACATAATTTTTTTAATTTTAGAAAAGGCTATAGCCTTTTCTTTTGGAGCGTTACTGATACGCCAATAAAAAAAGACATGTGGCACTCGAGAACTGCCGCGGCAAAGCCATTGCATAGCATTTTGTTTTCAATAAAATGTATTAAATTAAAAAAAAATAACTAACATAATTTTTTTTAATTTTAGAAAAGGCTATAGCCTTTTCTTTTGGAGCGTTACTGATACGCCAATAAAAAAAGACATGTGGCACTCGAGAACTGCCGCGGCAAAGCCATTGCATAGCATTTTGTTTTCAATAAAATGTATTAAATTAAAAAAAAAATAACTAACATAATTTTTTTTAATTTTAGAAAAGGCTATATATAGCCTTTTCTTTTGGAGCGTTACTGATACGCCAATAAAAAAAGACATGTGGCACTCGAGAACTGCCGCGGCAAAGCCATTGCATAGCATTTTGTTTTCAATAAAATGTATTAAATTAAAAAAAAAATAACTAACATAATTTTTTTAATTTTAGAAAAGGCTATAGCCTTTTCTTTTGGAGCGTTACTGATACGCCAATAAAAAAAGACATGTGGCACTCGAGAACTGCCGCGGCAAAGCCATTGCATAGCATTTTGTTTTCAATAAAATGTATTAAATTAAAAAAAAAATAACTAACATAATTTTTTTAATTTTAGAAAAGGCTATAGCCTTTTCTTTTGGAGCGTTACTGATACGCCAATAAAAAAAGACATGTGGCACTCGAGAACTGCCGCGGCAAAGCCATTGCATAGCATTTTGTTTTCAATAAAATGTATTAAATTAAAAAAAAAATAACTAACATAATTTTTTTTAATTTTAGAAAAGGCTATAGCCTTTTCTTTTGGAGCGTTACTGATACGCCAATAAAAAAAGACATGTGGCACTCGAGAACTGCCGCGGCAAAGCCATTGCATAGCATTTTGTTTTCAATAAAATGTATTAAATTAAAAAAAAAATAACTAACATAATTTTTTTTAATTTTAGAAAAGGCTATAGCCTTTTCTTTTGGAGCGTTACTGATACGCCAATAAAAAAAGACATGTGGCACTCGAGAACTGCCGCGGCAAAGCCATTGCATAGCATTTTGTTTTCAATAAAATGTATTAAATTAAAAAAAAAATAACTAACATAATTTTTTTTAATTTTAGAAAAGGCTATAGCCTTTTCTTTTGGAGCGTTACTGATACGCCAATAAAAAAAGACATGTGGCACTCGAGAACTGCCGCGGCAAAGCCATTGCATAGCATTTTGTTTTCAATAAAATGTATTAAATTAAAAAAAAAATAACTAACATAATTTTTTTAATTTTAGAAAAGGCTATAGCCTTTTCTTTTGGAGCGTTACTGATACGCCAATAAAAAAAGACATGTGGCACTCGAGAACTGCCGCGGCAAAGCCATTGCATAGCATTTTGTTTTCAATAAAATGTATTAAATTAAAAAAAAATAACTAACATAATTTTTTTTAATTTTAGAAAAGGCTATAGCCTTTTCTTTTGGAGCGTTACTGATACGCCAATAAAAAAAGACATGTGGCACTCGAGAACTGCCGCGGCAAAGCCATTGCATAGCATTTTGTTTTCAATAAAATGTATTAAATTAAAAAAAAAATAACTAACATAATTTTTTTTAATTTTAGAAAAGGCTATATATAGCCTTTTCTTTTGGAGCGTTACTGATACGCCAATAAAAAAAGACATGTGGCACTCGAGAACTGCCGCGGCAAAGCCATTGCATAGCATTTTGTTTTCAATAAAATGTATTAAATTAAAAAAAAAATAACTAACATAATTTTTTTTAATTTTAGAAAAGGCTATAGCCTTTTCTTTTGGAGCGTTACTGATACGCCAATAAAAAAAGACATGTGGCACTCGAGAACTGCCGCGGCAAAGCCATTGCATAGCATTTTGTTTTCAATAAAATGTATTAAATTAAAAAAAAAATAACTAACATAATTTTTTTTAATTTTAGAAAAGGCTATAGCCTTTTCTTTTGGAGCGTTACTGATACGCCAATAAAAAAAGACATGTGGCACTCGAGAACTGCCGCGGCAAAGCCATTGCATAGCATTTTGTTTTCAATAAAATGTATTAAATTAAAAAAAAAATAACTAACATAATTTTTTTTAATTTTAGAAAAGGCTATAGCCTTTTCTTTTGGAGCGTTACTGATACGCCAATAAAAAAAGACATGTGGCACTCGAGAACTGCCGCGGCAAAGCCATTGCATAGCATTTTGTTTTCAATAAAATGTATTAAATTAAAAAAAAAATAACTAACATAATTTTTTTTAATTTTAGAAAAGGCTATAGCCTTTTCTTTTGGAGCGTTACTGATACGCCAATAAAAAAAGACATGTGGCACTCGAGAACTGCCGCGGCAAAGCCATTGCATAGCATTTTGTTTTCAATAAAATGTATTAAATTAAAAAAAAAATAACTAACATAATTTTTTTTAATTTTAGAAAAGGCTATAGCCTTTTCTTTTGGAGCGTTACTGATACGCCAATAAAAAAAGACATGTGGCACTCGAGAACTGCCGCGGCAAAGCCATTGCATAGCATTTTGTTTTCAATAAAATGTATTAAATTAAAAAAAAATAACTAACATAATTTTTTTTAATTTTAGAAAAGGCTATAGCCTTTTCTTTTGGAGCGTTACTGATACGCCAATAAAAAAAGACATGTGGCACTCGAGAACTGCCGCGGCAAAGCCATTGCATAGCATTTTGTTTTCAATAAAATGTATTAAATTAAAAAAAAAATAACTAACATAATTTTTTTTAATTTTAGAAAAGGCTATAGCCTTTTCTTTTGGAGCGTTACTGATACGCCAATAAAAAAAGACATGTGGCACTCGAGAACTGCCGCGGCAAAGCCATTGCATAGCATTTTGTTTTCAATAAAATGTATTAAATTAAAAAAAAATAACTAACATAATTTTTTTAATTTTAGAAAAGGCTATAGCCTTTTCTTTTGGAGCGTTACTGATACGCCAATAAAAAAAGACATGTGGCACTCGAGAACTGCCGCGGCAAAGCCATTGCATAGCATTTTGTTTTCAATAAAATGTATTAAATTAAAAAAAAAATAACTAACATAATTTTTTTTAATTTTAGAAAAGGCTATAGCCTTTTCTTTTGGAGCGTTACTGATACGCCAATAAAAAAAGACATGTGGCACTCGAGAACTGCCGCGGCAAAGCCATTGCATAGCATTTTGTTTTCAATAAAATGTATTAAATTAAAAAAAAAATAACTAACATAATTTTTTTTAATTTTAGAAAAGGCTATAGCCTTTTCTTTTGGAGCGTTACTGATACGCCAATAAAAAAAGACATGTGGCACTCGAGAACTGCCGCGGCAAAGCCATTGCATAGCATTTTGTTTTCAATAAAATGTATTAAATTAAAAAAAAAATAACTAACATAATTTTTTTTAATTTTAGAAAAGGCTATAGCCTTTTCTTTTGGAGCGTTACTGATACGCCAATAAAAAAAGACATGTGGCACTCGAGAACTGCCGCGGCAAAGCCATTGCATAGCATTTTGTTTTCAATAAAATGTATTAAATTAAAAAAAAAATAACTAACATAATTTTTTTTAATTTTAGAAAAGGCTATAGCCTTTTCTTTTGGAGCGTTACTGATACGCCAATAAAAAAAGACATGTGGCACTCGAGAACTGCCGCGGCAAAGCCATTGCATAGCATTTTGTTTTCAATAAAATGTATTAAATTAAAAAAAAAATAACTAACATAATTTTTTTTAATTTTAGAAAAGGCTATAGCCTTTTCTTTTGGAGCGTTACTGATACGCCAATAAAAAAAGACATGTGGCACTCGAGAACTGCCGCGGCAAAGCCATTGCATAGCATTTTGTTTTCAATAAAATGTATTAAATTAAAAAAAAAATAACTAACATAATTTTTTTTAATTTTAGAAAAGGCTATAGCCTTTTCTTTTGGAGCGTTACTGATACGCCAATAAAAAAAGACATGTGGCACTCGAGAACTGCCGCGGCAAAGCCATTGCATAGCATTTTGTTTTCAATAAAATGTATTAAATTAAAAAAAAAATAACTAACATAATTTTTTTTAATTTTAGAAAAGGCTATAGCCTTTTCTTTTGGAGCGTTACTGATACGCCAATAAAAAAAGACATGTGGCACTCGAGAACTGCCGCGGCAAAGCCATTGCATAGCATTTTGTTTTCAATAAAATGTATTAAATTAAAAAAAAAATAACTAACATAATTTTTTTTAATTTTAGAAAAGGCTATAGCCTTTTCTTTTGGAGCGTTACTGATACGCCAATAAAAAAAGACATGTGGCACTCGAGAACTGCCGCGGCAAAGCCATTGCATAGCATTTTGTTTTCAATAAAATGTATTAAATTAAAAAAAAAATAACTAACATAATTTTTTTTAATTTTAGAAAAGGCTATAGCCTTTTCTTTTGGAGCGTTACTGATACGCCAATAAAAAAAGACATGTGGCACTCGAGAACTGCCGCGGCAAAGCCATTGCATAGCATTTTGTTTTCAATAAAATGTATTAAATTAAAAAAAAAATAACTAACATAATTTTTTTAATTTTAGAAAAGGCTATAGCCTTTTCTTTTGGAGCGTTACTGATACGCCAATAAAAAAAGACATGTGGCACTCGAGAACTGCCGCGGCAAAGCCATTGCATAGCATTTTGTTTTCAATAAAATGTATTAAATTAAAAAAAAAATAACTAACATAATTTTTTTTAATTTTAGAAAAGGCTATAGCCTTTTCTTTTGGAGCGTTACTGATACGCCAATAAAAAAAGACATGTGGCACTCGAGAACTGCCGCGGCAAAGCCATTGCATAGCATTTTGTTTTCAATAAAATGTATTAAATTAAAAAAAAATAACTAACATAATTTTTTTTAATTTTAGAAAAGGCTATAGCCTTTTCTTTTGGAGCGTTACTGATACGCCAATAAAAAAAGACATGTGGCACTCGAGAACTGCCGCGGCAAAGCCATTGCATAGCATTTTGTTTTCAATAAAATGTATTAAATTAAAAAAAAAATAACTAACATAATTTTTTTTAATTTTAGAAAAGGCTATAGCCTTTTCTTTTGGAGCGTTACTGATACGCCAATAAAAAAAGACATGTGGCACTCGAGAACTGCCGCGGCAAAGCCATTGCATAGCATTTTGTTTTCAATAAAATGTATTAAATTAAAAAAAAAATAACTAACATAATTTTTTTTAATTTTAGAAAACGCTATAGCCTTTTCTTTTGGAGCGTTACTGATACGCCAATAAAAAAAGACATGTGGCACTCGAGAACTGCCGCGGCAAAGCCATTGCATAGCATTTTGTTTTCAATAAAATGTATTAAATTAAAAAAAAAATAACTAACATAATTTTTTTTAATTTTAGAAAAGGCTATAGCCTTTTCTTTTGGAGCGTTACTGATACGCCAATAAAAAAAGACATGTGGCACTCGAGAACTGCCGCGGCAAAGCCATTGCAAAGCATTTTGTTTTCAATAAAATGTATTAAATTAAAAAAAAAATAACTAACATAATTTTTTTTAATTTTAGAAAAGGCTATAGCCTTTTCTTTTGGAGCGTTACTGATACGCCAATAAAAAAAGACATGTGGCACTCGAGAACTGCCGCGGCAAAGCCATTGCATAGCATTTTGTTTTCAATAAAATGTATTAAATTAAAAAAAAAATAACTAACATAATTTTTTTTAATTTTAGAAAAGGCTATAGCCTTTTCTTTTGGAGCGTTACTGATACGCCAATAAAAAAAGACATGTGGCACTCGAGAACTGCCGCGGCAAAGCCATTGCATAGCATTTTGTTTTCAATAAAATGTATTAAATTAAAAAAAAAATAACTAACATAATTTTTTTTAATTTTAGAAAAGGCTATAGCCTTTTCTTTTGGAGCGTTACTGATACGCCAATAAAAAAAGACATGTGGCACTCGAGAACTGCCGCGGCAAAGCCATTGCATAGCATTTTGTTTTCAATAAAATGTATTAAATTAAAAAAAAATAACTAACATAATTTTTTTTAATTTTAGAAAACGGCTATAGCCTTTTCTTTTGGAGCGTTACTGATACGCCAATAAAAAAAGACATGTGGCACTCGAGAACTGCCGCGGCAAAGCCATTGCATAGCATTTTGTTTTCAATAAAATGTATTAAATTAAAAAAAAAATAACTAACATAATTTTTTTTAATTTTAGAAAAGGCTATAGCCTTTTCTTTTGGAGCGTTACTGATACGCCAATAAAAAAAGACATGTGGCACTCGAGAACTGCCGCGGCAAAGCCATTGCAAAGCATTTTGTTTTCAATAAAATGTATTAAATTAAAAAAAAAATAACTAACATAATTTTTTTTAATTTTAGAAAAGGCTATAGCCTTTTCTTTTGGAGCGTTACTGATACGCCAATAAAAAAAGACATGTGGCACTCGAGAACTGCCGCGGCAAAGCCATTGCATAGCATTTTGTTTTCAATAAAATGTATTAAATTAAAAAAAAAATAACTAACATAATTTTTTTTTAATTTTAGAAAAGGCTATAGCCTTTTCTTTTGGAGCGTTACTGATACGCCAATAAAAAAAGACATGTGGCACTCGAGAACTGCCGCGGCAAAGCCATTGCATAGCATTTTGTTTTCAATAAAATGTATTAAATTAAAAAAAAAATAACTAACATAATTTTTTTTAATTTTAGAAAAGGCTATAGCCTTTTCTTTTGGAGCGTTACTGATACGCCAATAAAAAAAGACATGTGGCACTCGAGAACTGCCGCGGCAAAGCCATTGCATAGCATTTTGTTTTCAATAAAATGTATTAAATTAAAAAAAAAATAACTAACATAATTTTTTTTAATTTTAGAAAAGGCTATAGCCTTTTCTTTTGGAGCGTTACTGATACGCCAATAAAAAAAGACATGTGGCACTCGAGAACTGCCGCGGCAAAGCCATTGCATAGCATTTTGTTTTCAATAAAATGTATTAAATTAAAAAAAAAATAACTAACATAATTTTTTTTAATTTTAGAAAAGGCTATAGCCTTTTCTTTTGGAGCGTTACTGATACGCCAATAAAAAAAGACATGTGGCACTCGAGAACTGCCGCGGCAAAGCCATTGCAAAGCATTTTGTTTTCAATAAAATGTATTAAATTAAAAAAAAAATAACTAACATAATTTTTTTTAATTTTAGAAAAGGCTATTACAGCCTTTTCTTTTGGAGCGTTACTGATACGCCAATAAAAAAAGACATGTGGCACTCGAGAACTGCCGCGGCAAAGCCATTGCATAGCATTTTGTTTTCAATAAAATGTATTAAATTAAAAAAAAATAACTAACATAATTTTTTTTAATTTTAGAAAAGGCTATAGCCTTTTCTTTTGGAGCGTTACTGATACGCCAATAAAAAAAGACATGTGGCACTCGAGAACTGCCGCGGCAAAGCCATTGCAAAGCGTTTTGTTTTCAATAAAATGTATTAAATTAAAAAAAAAATAACTAACATAATTTTTTTTAATTTTAGAAAAGGCTATAGCCTTTTCTTTTGGAGCGTTACTGATACGCCAATAAAAAAAGACATGTGGCACTCGAGAACTGCCGCGGCAAAGCCATTGCATAGCATTTTGTTTTCAATAAAATGTATTAAATTAAAAAAAAATAACTAACATAATTTTTTTTAATTTTAGAAAAGGCTATAGCCTTTTCTTTTGGAGCGTTACTGATACGCCAATAAAAAAAGACATGTGGCACTCGAGAACTGCCGCGGCAAAGCCATTGCATAGCATTTTGTTTTCAATAAAATGTATTAAATTAAAAAAAAATAACTAACATAATTTTTTTTAATTTTAGAAAAGGCTATTATAGCCTTTTCTTTTGGAGCGTTACTGATACGCCAATAAAAAAAGACATGTGGCACTCGAGAACTGCCGCGGCAAAGCCATTGCAAAGCATTTTGTTTTCAATAAAATGTATTAAATTAAAAAAAAATAACTAACATAATTTTTTTTAATTTTAGAAAAGGCTATTATAGCCTTTTCTTTTGGAGCGTTACTGATACGCCAATAAAAAAAGACATGTGGCACTCGAGAACTGCCGCGGCAAAGCCATTGCATAGCATTTTGTTTTCAATAAAATGTATTAAATTAAAAAAAAAAATAACTAACATAATTTTTTTTAATTTTAGAAAAGGCTATTATAGCCTTTTCTTTTGGAGCGTTACTGATACGCCAATAAAAAAAGACATGTGGCACTCGAGAACTGCCGCGGCAAAGCCATTGCATAGCATTTTGTTTTCAATAAAATGTATTAAATTAAAAAAAAAATAACTAACATAATTTTTTTTAATTTTAGAAAACGCTATAGCCTTTTCTTTTGGAGCGTTACTGATACGCCAATAAAAAAAGACATGTGGCACTCGAGAACTGCCGCGGCAAAGCCATTGCATAGCATTTTGTTTTCAATAAAATGTATTAAATTAAAAAAAAAATAACTAACATAATTTTTTTTAATTTTAGAAAAGGCTATAGCCTTTTCTTTTGGAGCGTTACTGATACGCCAATAAAAAAAGACATGTGGCACTCGAGAACTGCCGCGGCAAAGCCATTGCAAAGCATTTTGTTTTCAATAAAATGTATTAAATTAAAAAAAAATAACTAACATAATTTTTTTTAATTTTAGAAAAGGCTATAGCCTTTTCTTTTGGAGCGTTACTGATACGCCAATAAAAAAAGACATGTGGCACTCGAGAACTGCCGCGGCAAAGCCATTGCATAGCATTTTGTTTTCAATAAAATGTATTAAATTAAAAAAAAAATAACTAACATAATTTTTTTTAATTTTAGAAAAGGCTATAGCCTTTTCTTTTGGAGCGTTACTGATACGCCAATAAAAAAAGACATGTGGCACTCGAGAACTGCCGCGGCAAAGCCATTGCATAGCATTTTGTTTTCAATAAAATGTATTAAATTAAAAAAAAAATAACTAGCTAACATAATTTTTTTTAATTTTAGAAAACGCTATAGCCTTTTCTTTTGGAGCGTTACTGATACGCCAATAAAAAAAGACATGTGGCACTCGAGAACTGCCGCGGCAAAGCCATTGCATAGCATTTTGTTTTCAATAAAATGTATTAAATTAAAAAAAAAATAACTAACATAATTTTTTTTAATTTTAGAAAAGGCTATAGCCTTTTCTTTTGGAGCGTTACTGATACGCCAATAAAAAAAGACATGTGGCACTCGAGAACTGCCGCGGCAAAGCCATTGCAAAGCATTTTGTTTTCAATAAAATGTATTAAATTAAAAAAAAATAACTAACATAATTTTTTTTAATTTTAGAAAAGGCTATAGCCTTTTCTTTTGGAGCGTTACTGATACGCCAATAAAAAAAGACATGTGGCACTCGAGAACTGCCGCGGCAAAGCCATTGCATAGCATTTTGTTTTCAATAAAATGTATTAAATTAAAAAAAAAATAACTAACATAATTTTTTTTAATTTTAGAAAAGGCTATAGCCTTTTCTTTTGGAGCGTTACTGATACGCCAATAAAAAAAGACATGTGGCACTCGAGAACTGCCGCGGCAAAGCCATTGCATAGCATTTTGTTTTCAATAAAATGTATTAAATTAAAAAAAAATAACTAACATAATTTTTTTTTAATTTTAGAAAAGGCTATAGCCTTTTCTTTTGGAGCGTTACTGATACGCCAATAAAAAAAGACATGTGGCACTCGAGAACTGCCGCGGCAAAGCCATTGCATAGCATTTTGTTTTCAATAAAATGTATTAAATTAAAAAAAAATAACTAACATAATTTTTTTTAATTTTAGAAAAGGCTATAGCCTTTTCTTTTGGAGCGTTACTGATACGCCAATAAAAAAAGACATGTGGCACTCGAGAACTGCCGCGGCAAAGCCATTGCAAAGCATTTTGTTTTCAATAAAATGTATTAAATTAAAAAAAAAATAACTAACATAATTTTTTTTAATTTTAGAAAAGGCTATAGCCTTTTCTTTTGGAGCGTTACTGATACGCCAATAAAAAAAGACATGTGGCACTCGAGAACTGCCGCGGCAAAGCCATTGCATAGCATTTTGTTTTCAATAAAATGTATTAAATTAAAAAAAAATAACTAACATAATTTTTTTTAATTTTAGAAAAGGCTATTATAGCCTTATCTTTTGGAGCGTTACTGATACGCCAATAAAAAAAGACATGTGGCACTCGAGAACTGCCGCGGCAAAGCCATTGCAAAGCATTTTGTTTTCAATAAAATGTATTAAATTAAAAAAAAAATAACTAACATAATTTTTTTTAATTTTAGAAAAGGCTATTATAGCCTTTTCTTTTGGAGCGTTACTGATACGCCAATAAAAAAAGACATGTGGCACTCGAGAACTGCCGCGGCAAAGCCATTGCATAGCATTTTGTTTTCAATAAAATGTATTAAATTAAAAAAAAAATAACTAACATAATTTTTTTTAATTTTAGAAAAGGCTATAGCCTTTTCTTTTGGAGCGTTACTGATACGCCAATAAAAAAAGACATGTGGCACTCGAGAACTGCCGCGGCAAAGCCATTGCATAGCATTTTGTTTTCAATAAAATGTATTAAATAAAAAAAAAAATAACTAACATAATTTTTTTTAATTTTAGAAAACGCTATAGCCTTTTCTTTTGGAGCGTTACTGATACGCCAATAAAAAAAGACATGTGGCACTCGAGAACTGCCGCGGCAAAGCCATTGCATAGCATTTTGTTTTCAATAAAATGTATTAAATTAAAAAAAAAATAACTAACATAATTTTTTTTAATTTTAGAAAAGGCTATAGCCTTTTCTTTTGGAGCGTTACTGATACGCCAATAAAAAAAGACATGTGGCACTCGAGAACTGCCGCGGCAAAGCCATTGCAAAGCATTTTGTTTTCAATAAAATGTATTAAATTAAAAAAAAAATAACTAACATAATTTTTTTTAATTTTAGAAAATGCTATAGCCTTTTCTTTTGGAGCGTTACTGATACGCCAATAAAAAAAGACATGTGGCACTCGAGAACTGCCGCGGCAAAGCCATTGCATAGCATTTTGTTTTCAATAAAATGTATTAAATTAAAAAAAAATAACTAACATAATTTTTTTTAATTTTAGAAAAGGCTATATAGCCTTTTCTTTTGGAGCGTTACTGATACGCCAATAAAAAAAGACATGTGGCACTCGAGAACTGCCGCGGCAAAGCCATTGCAAAGCATTTTGTTTTCAATAAAATATATTAAATTAAAAAAAAATAACTAACATAATTTTTTTTAATTTTAGAAAAGGCTATAGCCTTTTCTTTTGGAGCGTTACTGATACGCCAATAAAAAAAGACATGTGGCACTCGAGAACTGCCGCGGCAAAGCCATTGCATAGCATTTTGTTTTCAATAAAATGTATTAAATTAAAAAAAAAATAACTAACATAATTTTTTTTAATTTTAGAAAAGGCTATAGCCTTTTCTTTTGGAGCGTTACTGATACGCCAATAAAAAAAGACATGTGGCACTCGAGAACTGCCGCGGCAAAGCCATTGCATAGCATTTTGTTTTCAATAAAATGTATTAAATTAACAAAAATAACTAACATAATTTTTTTAAATTTTATAAAAGGCTATAGCCTTTTCTTTTGGAGCGTTACTGATACGCCAATAAAAAAAGACATGTGGCACTCGAGAACTGCCGCGGCAAAGCCATTGCATAGCATTTTGTTTTCAATAAAATGTATTAAATTAAAAAAAAATAACTAACATAATTTTTTTTAATTTTAGAAAAGGCTATAGCCTTTTCTTTTGGAGCGTTACTGATACGCCAATAAAAAAAGACATGTGGCACTCGAGAACTGCCGCGGCAAAGCCATTGCATAGCATTTTGTTTTCAATAAAATGTATTAAATTAAAAAAAAATAACTAACATAATTTTTTTTAATTTTAGAAAAGGCTATAGCCTTTTCTTTTGGAGCGTTACTGATACGCCAATAAAAAAAGACATGTGGCACTCGAGAACTGCCGCGGCAAAGCCATTGCATAGCATTTTGTTTTCAATAAAATGTATTAAATTAAAAAAAAATTATTAACATAATTTTTTTTTAATTTTAGAAAAGGCTATAGCCTTTTCTTTTGGAGCGTTACTGATACGCCAATAAAAAAAGACATGTGACACTCGAGAACTGCCGCGGCAAAGCCATTGCATAGCATTTTGTTTTCAATAAAATGTATTAAATTAAAAAAAAAAATAACTAACATAATTTTTTTTAATTTTAGAAAAGGCTATAGCCTTTTCTTTTGGAGCGTTACTGATACGCCAATAAAAAAAGACATGTGGCACTCGAGAACTGCCGCGGCAAAGCCATTGCATAGCATTTTGTTTTCAATAAAATGTATTAAATTAAAAAAAAAATAACTAACATAATTTTTTTTAATTTTAGAAAAGGCTATAGCCTTTTCTTTTGGAGCGTTACTGATACGCCAATAAAAAAAGACATGTGGCACTCGAGAACTGCCGCGGCAAAGCCATTGCATAGCATTTTGTTTTCAATAAAATGTATTAAATAAAAAAAAAAATAACTAACATAATTTTTTTTAATTTTAGAAAACGCTATAGCCTTTTCTTTTGGAGCGTTACTGATACGCCAATAAAAAAAGACATGTGGCACTCGAGAACTGCCGCGGCAAAGCCATTGCAAAGCATTTTGTTTTCAATAAAATGTATTAAATTAAAAAAAAAATAACTAACATAATTTTTTTTAATTTTAGAAAAGGCTATTATAGCCTTTTCTTTTGGAGCGTTACTGATACGCCAATAAAAAAAGACATGTGGCACTCGAGAACTGCCGCGGCAAAGCCATTGCAAAGCATTTTGTTTTCAATAAAATGTATTAAATTAAAAAAAAAATAACTAACATAATTTTTTTTAATTTTAGAAAAGGCTATTATAGCCTTTTCTTTTGGAGCGTTACTGATACGCCAATAAAAAAAGACATGTGGCACTCGAGAACTGCCGCGGCAAAGCCATTGCATAGCATTTTGTTTTCAATAAAATGTATTAAATTAAAAAAAAATAACTAACATAATTTTTTTTAATTTTAGAAAAGGCTATATAGCCTTTTCTTTTGGAGCGTTACTGATACGCCAATAAAAAAAGACATGTGGCACTCGAGAACTGCCGCGACAAAGCCATTGCAAAGCATTTTGTTTTCAATAAAATGTATTAAATTAAAAAAAAATAACTAACATAATTTTTTTTAATTTTAGAAAAGGCTATAGCCTTTTCTTTTGGAGCGTTACTGATACGCCAATAAAAAAAGACATGTGGCACTCGAGAACTGCCGCGGCAAAGCCATTGCATAGCATTTTGTTTTCAATAAAATGTATTAAATTAAAAAAAAAAATAACTAACATAATTTTTTTTAATTTTAGAAAAGGCTATAGCCTTTTCTTTTGGAGCGTTACTGATACGCCAATAAAAAAAGACATGTGGCACTCGAGAACTGCCGCGGCAAAGCCATTGCATAGCATTTTGTTTTCAATAAAATGTATTAAATTAACAAAAATAACTAACATAATTTTTTTAAATTTTATAAAAGGCTATAGCCTTTTCTTTTGGAGCGTTACTGATACGCCAATAAAAAAAGACATGTGGCACTCGAGAACTGCCGCGGCAAAGCCATTGCATAGCATTTTGTTTTCAATAAAATGTATTAAATTAAAAAAAAATAACTAACATAATTTTTTTTAATTTTAGAAAAGGCTATAGCCTTTTCTTTTGGAGCGTTACTGATACGCCAATAAAAAAAGACATGTGGCACTCGAGAACTGCCGCGGCAAAGCCATTGCATAGCATTTTGTTTTCAATAAAATGTATTAAATTAAAAAAAAATAACTAACATAATTTTTTTTAATTTTAGAAAAGGCTATAGCCTTTTCTTTTGGAGCGTTACTGATACGCCAATAAAAAAAGACATGTGGCACTCGAGAACTGCCGCGGCAAAGCCATTGCATAGCATTTTGTTTTCAATAAAATGTATTAAATTAAAAAAAAATTATTAACATAATTTTTTTTAATTTTAGAAAAGGCTATAGCCTTTTCTTTTGGAGCGTTACTGATACGCCAATAAAAAAAGACATGTGGCACTCGAGAACTGCCGCGGCAAAGCCATTGCATAGCATTTTGTTTTCAATAAAATGTATTAAATTAAAAAAAAAAATAACTAACATAATTTTTTTTAATTTTAGAAAAGGCTATAGCCTTTTCTTTTGGAGCGTTACTGATACGCCAATAAAAAAAGACATGTGGCACTCGAGAACTGCCGCGGCAAAGCCATTGCATAGCATTTTGTTTTCAATAAAATGTATTAAATTAAAAAAAAAAATAACTAACATAATTTTTTTTAATTTTAGAAAAGGCTATAGCCTTTTCTTTTGGAGCGTTACTGATACGCCAATAAAAAAAGACATGTGGCACTCGAGAACTGCCGCGGCAAAGCCATTGCATAGCATTTTGTTTTCAATAAAATGTATTAAATTAAAAAAAAATAACTAACATAATTTTTTTAAATTTTATAAAAGGCTATAGCCTTTTCTTTTGGAGCGTTACTGATACGCCAATAAAAAAAGACATGTGGCACTCGAGAACTGCCGCGGCAAAGCCATTGCATAGCATTTTGTTTTCAATAAAATGTATTAAATTAAAAAAAAAATAACTAACATAATTTTTTTTAATTTTAGAAAAGGCTATATATAGCCTTTTCTTTTGGAGCGTTACTGATACGCCAATAAAAAAAGACATGTGGCACTCGAGAACTGCCGCGGCAAAATTAAAAAAAAAAAAATAACTAACATAATTTTTTTTAATTTTAGAAAAGGCTATTATAGCCTTTTCTTTTGGAGCGTTACTGATACGCCAATAAAAAAAGACATGTGGCACTCGAGAACTGCCGCGGCAAAGCCATTGCATAGCATTTTGTTTTCAATAAAATGTATTAAATTAAAAAAAAATAACTAACATAATTTTTTTTAATTTTAGAAAAGGCTATAGCCTTTTCTTTTGGAGCGTTACTGATACGCCAATAAAAAAAGACATGTGGCACTCGAGAACTGCCGCGGCAAAGCCATTGCATAGCATTTTGTTTTCAATAAAATGTATTAAATTAAAAAAAAATAACTAACATAATTTTTTTTAATTTTAGAAAAGGCTATAGCCTTTTCTTTTGGAGCGTTACTGATACGCCAATAAAAAAAGACATGTGGCACTCGAGAACTGCCGCGGCAAAGCCATTGCATAGCATTTTGTTTTCAATAAAATGTATTAAATTAAAAAAAAATAACTAACATAATTTTTTTTAATTTTAGAAAAGGCTGTAGCCTTTTCTTTTGGAGCGTTACTGATACGCCAATAAAAAAAGACATGTGGCAATCGAGAACTGCCGCGGCAAAGCCATTGCATAGCATTTTGTTTTCAATAAAATGTATTAAATTAAAAAAAAATAACTAACATAATTTTTTTTAATTTTAGAAAAGGCTATAATAGCCTTTTCTTTTGGAGCGTTACTGATACGCCAATAAAAAAAGACATGTGGCACTCGAGAACTGCCGCGGCAAAGCCATTGCATAGCATTTTGTTTTCAATAAAATGTATTAAATTAAAAAAAAATAACTAACATAATTTTTTTTAATTTTAGAAAAGGCTATAGCCTTTTCTTTTGGAGCGTTACTGATACGCCAATAAAAAAAGACATGTGGCACTCGAGAACTGCCGCGGCAAAGCCATTGCATAGCATTTTGTTTTCAATAAAATGTATTAAATTAAAAAAAAATAACTAACATAATTTTTTTTAATTTTAGAAAAGGCTATAGCCTTTTCTTTTGGAGCGTTACTGATACGCCAATAAAAAAAGACATGTGGCACTCGAGAACTGCCGCGGCAAAGCCATTGCATAGCATTTTGTTTTCAATAAAATGTATTAAATTAAAAAAAAATAACTAACATAATTTTTTTTAATTTTAGAAAAGGCTATAGCCTTTTCTTTTGGAGCGTTACTGATACGCCAATAAAAAAAGACATGTGGCACTCGAGAACTGCCGCGGCAAAGCCATTGCATAGCATTTTGTTTTCAATAAAATGTATTAAATTAAAAAAAAATAACTAACATAATTTTTTTTAATTTTAGAAAAGGCTATAGCCTTTTCTTTTGGAGCGTTACTGATACGCCAATAAAAAAAGACATGTGGCACTCGAGAACTGCCGCGGCAAAGCCATTGCATAGCATTTTGTTTTCAATAAAATGTATTAAATTAAAAAAAAATAACTAACATAATTTTTTTTAATTTTAGAAAAGGCTATAGCCTTTTCTTTTGGAGCGTTACTGATACGCCAATAAAAAAAGACATGTGGCACTCGAGAACTGCCGCGGCAAAGCCATTGCATAGCATTTTGTTTTCAATAAAATGTATTAAATTAAAAAAAAAAATAACTAACATAATTTTTTTTAATTTTAGAAAAGGCTATTATAGCCTTTTCTTTTGGAGCGTTACTGATACGCCAATAAAAAAAGACATGTGGCACTCGAGAACTGCCGCGGCAAAGCCATTGCATAGCATTTTGTTTTCAATAAAATGTATTAAATTAAAAAAAAAAATAACTAACATAATTTTTTTTAATTTTAGAAAAGGCTATTATAGCCTTTTCTTTTGGAGCGTTACTGATACGCCAATAAAAAAAGACATGTGGCACTCGAGAACTGCCGCGGCAAAGCCATTGCATAGCATTTTGTTTTCAATAAAATGTATTAAATTAAAAAAAAAATAACTAACATAATTTTTTTTAATTTTAGAAAAGGCTATAGCCTTTTCTTTTGGAGCGTTACTGATACGCCAATAAAAAAAGACATGTGGCACTCGAGAACTGCCGCGGCAAAGCCATTGCATAGCATTTTGTTTTCAATAAAATGTATTAAATTAAAAAAAAATAACTAACATAATTTTTTTTAATTTTAGAAAAGGCTATAGCCTTTTCTTTTGGAGCGTTACTGATACGCCAATAAAAAAAGACATGTGGCACTCGAGAACTGCCGCGGCAAAGCCATTGCAAAGCATTTTGTTTTCAATAAAATGTATTAAATTAAAAAAAAAAATAACTAACATAATTTTTTTTAATTTTAGAAAAGGCTATAGCCTTTTCTTTTGGAGCGTTACTGATACGCCAATAAAAAAAGACATGTGGCACTCGAGAACTGCCGCGGCAAAGCCATTGCAAAGCATTTTGTTTTCAATAAAATGTATTAAATTAAAAAAAAATAACTAACATAATTTTTTTTAATTTTAGAAAAGGCTATAGCCTTTTCTTTTGGAGCGTTACTGATACGCCAATAAAAAAAGACATGTGGCACTCGAGAACTGCCGCGGCAAAGCCATTGCATAGCATTTTGTTTTCAATAAAATGTATTAAATTAAAAAAAAAATAACTAACATAATTTTTTTTAATTTTAGAAAAGGCTATAGACTTTTCTTTTGGAGCGTTACTGATACGCCAATAAAAAAAGACATGTGGCACTCGAGAACTGCCGCGGCAAAGCCATTGCAAAGCATTTTGTTTTCAATAAAATGTATTAAATTAAGAAAAAAATAACTAACATTATTTTTTTTAATTTTAGAAAAGGCTATAGCCTTTTCTTTTGGAGCGTTACTGATACGCCAATAAAAAAAGACATGTGGCACTCGAGAACTGCCGCGGCAAAGCCATTGCATAGCATTTTGTTTTCAATAAAATGTATTAAATTAAAAAAAAAATAACTAACATAATTTTTTTTAATTTTAGAAAAGGCCTTTTCTTTTG
>CATQFJ010000086.1:0-14857 GCA_956483585.1 Gymnocheta viridis
TAACTAACATAATTTTTTTAATTAATAGAAAAGGCTATAGCCTTTTCTTTTAGAGCGTTACTGATACGCCAATAAAAAAAGACATGTGGCACTCGAGAACTGCCGCGGCAAAGCTATTGCATTGCATTTTGTTTTCAATAAAATGTATTAAATTAAAAAAAAAAAACCTAACATAATTTTTTTAATTAATAGAAAAGGCTATAGCCTTTTCTTTTGGAGCGTTACTGATACGCCAATAAAAAAAGACATGTGGCACTCGAGAACTGCCGCGGCAAAGCTATTGCATAGCATTTTGTTTTCAATAAAATGTATTAAATTAAAAAAAAATAACTAACATAATTTTTTTAATTAATAGAAAAGGATATAGCCTTTTCTTTTGGAGCGTTACTGATACGCCAATAAAAAAAGACATGTGGCACTCGAGAACTGCCGCGGCAAAGCTATTGCATAGCATTTTGTTTTCAATAAAATGTATTAAATTAAAAAAAAAAACCTAACATAATTTTTTTAATTAATAGAAAAGGCTATAGCCTTTTCTTTTGGAGCGTTACTGATACGCCAATAAAAAAAGACATGTGGCACTCGAGAACTGCCGCGGCAAAGCTATTGCATAGCATTTTGTTTTCAATAAAATGTATTAAATTAAAAAAAAAATAACTAACATAATTTTTTTAATTAATAGAAAAGGCTATAGCCTTTTCTTTTGGAGCGTTACTGATACGCCAATAAAAAAAGACATGTGGCACTCGAGAACTGCCGCGGCAAAGCTATTGCATAGCATTTTGTTTTCAATAAAATGTATTAAATTAAAAAAAAAATAACTAACATAATTTTTTTAATTAATAGAAAAGGCTATAGCCTTTTCTTTTGGAGCGTTACTGATACGCCAATAAAAAAAGACATGTGGCACTCGAGAACTGCCGCGGCAAAGCTATTGCATAGCATTTTGTTTTCAATAAAATGTATTAAATTAAAAAAAAAAATAACTAACATAATTTTTTTAATTAATAGAAAAGGCTATAGCCTTTTCTTTTGGAGCGTTACTGATACGCCAATAAAAAAAGACATGTGGCACTCGAGAACTGCCGCGGCAAAGCTATTGCATAGCATTTTGTTTTCAATAAAATGTATTAAATTAAAAAAAAAAATAACTAACATAATTTTTTTAATTAATAGAAAAGGCTATAGCCTTTTCTTTTGGAGCGTTACTGATACGCCAATAAAAAAAGACATGTGGCACTCGAGAACTGCCGCGGCAAAGCTATTGCATAGCATTTTGTTTTCAATAAAATGTATTAAATTAAAAAAAAAATAACTAACATAATTTTTTTAATTAATAGAAAAGGCTATAGCCTTTTCTTTTGGAGCGTTACTGATACGCCAATAAAAAAAGACATGTGGCACTCGAGAACTGCCGCGGCAAAGCTATTGCATAGCATTTTGTTTTCAATAAAATGTATTAAATTAAAAAAAAAATAACTAACATAATTTTTTTAATTAATAGAAAAGGCTATAGCCTTTTCTTTTGGAGCGTTACTGATACGCCAATAAAAAAAGACATGTGGCACTCGAGAACTGCCGCGGCAAAGCTATTGCATAGCATTTTGTTTTCAATAAAATGTATTAAATTAAAAAAAAAATAACTAACATAATTTTTTTAATTAATAGAAAAGGCTATAGCCTTTTCTTTTGGAGCGTTACTGATACGCCAATAAAAAAAGACATGTGGCACTCGAGAACTGCCGCGGCAAAGCTATTGCATAGCATTTTGTTTTCAATAAAATGTATTAAATTAAAAAAAAAATAACTAACATAATTTTTTTAATTAATAGAAAAGGCTATAGCCTTTTCTTTTGGAGCGTTACTGATACGCCAATAAAAAAAGACATGTGGCACTCGAGAACTGCCGCGGCAAAGCTATTGCATAGCATTTTGTTTTCAATAAAATGTATTAAATTAAAAAAAAAATAACTAACATAATTTTTTTAATTAATAGAAAAGGCTATAGCCTTTTCTTTTGGAGCGTTACTGATACGCCAATAAAAAAAGACATGTGGCACTCGAGAACTGCCGCGGCAAAGCTATTGCATAGCATTTTGTTTTCAATAAAATGTATTAAATTAAAAAAAAAATAACTAACATAATTTTTTTAATTAATAGAAAAGGCTATAGCCTTTTCTTTTGGAGCGTTACTGATACGCCAATAAAAAAAGACATGTGGCACTCGAGAACTGCCGCGGCAAAGCTATTGCATAGCATTTTGTTTTCAATAAAATGTATTAAATTAAAAAAAAAAATAACTAACATAATTTTTTTAATTAATAGAAAAGGCTATAGCCTTTTCTTTTGGAGCGTTACTGATACGCCAATAAAAAAAGACATGTGGCACTCGAGAACTGCCGCGGCAAAGCTATTGCATAGCATTTTGTTTTCAATAAAATGTATTAAATTAAAAAAAAATAACTAACATAATTTTTTTAATTAATAGAAAAGGCTATAGCCTTTTCTTTTGGAGCGTTACTGATACGCCAATAAAAAAAGACATGTGGCACTCGAGAACTGCCGCGGCAAAGCTATTGCATAGCATTTTGTTTTCAATAAAATGTATTAAATTAAAAAAAAATAACTAACATAATTTTTTTAATTAATAGAAAAGGCTATAGCCTTTTCTTTTGGAGCGTTACTGATACGCCAATAAAAAAAGACATGTGGCACTCGAGAACTGCCGCGGCAAAGCTATTGCATAGCATTTTGTTTTCAATAAAATGTATTAAATTAAAAAAAAAATAACTAACATAATTTTTTTTAATTAATAGAAAAGGCTATAGCCTTTTCTTTTGGAGCGTTACTGATACGCCAATAAAAAAAGACATGTGGCACTCGAGAACTGCCGCGGCAAAGCTATTGCATAACATTTTGTTTTCAATAAAATGTATTAAATTAAAAAAAAAATAACTAACATAATTTTTTTAATTAATAGAAAAGGCTATAGCCTTTTCTTTTGGAGCGTTACTGATACGCCAATAAAAAAAGACATGTGGCACTCGAGAACTGCCGCGGCAAAGCTATTGCATAGCATTTTGTTTTCAATAAAATGTATTAAATTAAAAAAAAAATAACTAACATAATTTTTTTAATTAATAGAAAAGGCTATAGCCTTTTCTTTTGGAGCGTTACTGATACGCCAATAAAAAAAGACATGTGGCACTCGAGAACTGCCGCGGCAAAGCTATTGCATAGCATTTTGTTTTCAATAAAATGTATTAAATTAAAAAAAAAATAACTAACATAATTTTTTTAATTAATAGAAAAGGCTATAGCCTTTTCTTTTGGAGCGTTACTGATACGCCAATAAAAAAAGACATGTGGCACTCGAGAACTGCCGCGGCAAAGCTATTGCATAGCATTTTGTTTTCAATAAAATGTATTAAATTAAAAAAAAATAACTAACATAATTTTTTTAATTAATAGAAAAGGCTATAGCCTTTTCTTTTGGAGCGTTACTGATACGCCAATAAAAAAAGACATGTGGCACTCGAGAACTGCCGCGGCAAAGCTATTGCATAGCATTTTGTTTTCAATAAAATGTATTAAATTAAAAAAAAATAACTAACATAATTTTTTTAATTAATAGAAAAGGCTATAGCCTTTTCTTTTGGAGCGTTACTGATACGCCAATAAAAAAAGACATGTGGCACTCGAGAACTGCCGCGGCAAAGCTATTGCATAGCATTTTGTTTTCAATAAAATGTATTAAATTAAAAAAAAAATAACTAACATAATTTTTTTAATTAATAGAAAAGGCTATAGCCTTTTCTTTTGGAGCGTTACTGATACGCCAATAAAAAAAGACATGTGGCACTCGAGAACTGCCGCGGCAAAGCTATTGCATAGCATTTTGTTTTCAATAAAATGTATTAAATTAAAAAAAAATAACTAACATAATTTTTTTAATTAATAGAAAAGGCTATAGCCTTTTCTTTTGGAGCGTTACTGATACGCCAATAAAAAAAGACATGTGGCACTCGAGAACTGCCGCGGCAAAGCTATTGCATAGCATTTTGTTTTCAATAAAATGTATTAAATTAAAAAAAAAATAACTAACATAATTTTTTTAATTAATAGAAAAGGCTATAGCCTT
This sequence comes from Gymnocheta viridis, assembly GCA_956483585.1. Taxonomy (NCBI): domain Eukaryota; kingdom Metazoa; phylum Arthropoda; class Insecta; order Diptera; family Tachinidae; genus Gymnocheta; species Gymnocheta viridis. The sequence goes on from CATQFJ010000086.1 coordinate 4,142, forward strand.
TTCTTTTGGAGCGTTACTGATACGCCAATAAAAAAAGACATGTGGCACTCGAGAACTGCCGCGGCAAAGCTATTGCATAGCATTTTGTTTTCAATAAAATGTATTAAATTAAAAAAAAAATAACTAACATAATTTTTTTAATTAATAGAAAAGGCTATAGCCTTTTCTTTTGGAGCGTTACTGATACGCCAATAAAAAAAGACATGTGGCACTCGAGAACTGCCGCGGCAAAGCTATTGCATAGCATTTTGTTTTCAATAAAATGTATTAAATTAAAAAAAAATAACTAACATAATTTTTTTAATTAATAGAAAAGGCTATAGCCTTTTCTTTTGGAGCGTTACTGATACGCCAATAAAAAAAGACATGTGGCACTCGAGAACTGCCGCGGCAAAGCTATTGCATAGCATTTTGTTTTCAATAAAATGTATTAAATTAAAAAAAAATAACTAACATAATTTTTTTAATTAATAGAAAAGGCTATAGCCTTTTCTTTTGGAGCGTTACTGATACGCCAATAAAAAAAGACATGTGGCACTCGAGAACTGCCGCGGCAAAGCTATTGCATAGCATTTTGTTTTCAATAAAATGTATTAAATTAAAAAAAAAATAACTAACATAATTTTTTTAATTAATAGAAAAGGCTATAGCCTTTTCTTTTGGAGCGTTACTGATACGCCAATAAAAAAAGACATGTGGCACTCGAGAACTGCCGCGGCAAAGCTATTGCATAACATTTTGTTTTCAATAAAATGTATTAAATTAAAAAAAAAATAACTAACATAATTTTTTTAATTAATAGAAAAGGCTATAGCCTTTTCTTTTGGAGCGTTACTGATACGCCAATAAAAAAAGACATGTGGCACTCGAGAACTGCCGCGGCAAAGCTATTGCATAGCATTTTGTTTTCAATAAAATGTATTAAATTAAAAAAAAATAACTAACATAATTTTTTTAATTAATAGAAAAGGCTATAGCCTTTTCTTTTGGAGCGTTACTGATACGCCAATAAAAAAAGACATGTGGCACTCGAGAACTGCCGCGGCAAAGCTATTGCATAGCATTTTGTTTTCAATAAAATGTATTAAATTAAAAAAAAAATAACTAACATAATTTTTTTAATTAATAGAAAAGGCTATAGCCTTTTCTTTTGGAGCGTTACTGATACGCCAATAAAAAAAGACATGTGGCACTCGAGAACTGCCGCGGCAAAGCTATTGCATAGCATTTTGTTTTCAATAAAATGTATTAAATTAAAAAAAAAATAACTAACATAATTTTTTTAATTAATAGAAAAGGCTATAGCCTTTTCTTTTGGAGCGTTACTGATACGCCAATAAAAAAAGACATGTGGCACTCGAGAACTGCCGCGGCAAAGCTATTGCATAGCATTTTGTTTTCAATAAAATGTATTAAATTAAAAAAAAAATAACTAACATAATTTTTTTAATTAATAGAAAAGGCTATAGCCTTTTCTTTTGAGCGTTACTGATACGCCAATAAAAAAAGACATGTGGCACTCGAGAACTGCCGCGGCAAAGCTATTGCATAGCATTTTGTTTTCAATAAAATGTATTAAATTAAAAAAAAAAATAACTAACATAATTTTTTTAATTAATAGAAAAGGCTATAGCCTTTTCTTTTGGAGCGTTACTGATACGCCAATAAAAAAAGACATGTGGCACTCGAGAACTGCCGCGGCAAAGCTATTGCATAGCATTTTGTTTTCAATAAAATGTATTAAATTAAAAAAAAAATAACTAACATAATTTTTTTAATTAATAGAAAAGGCTATAGCCTTTTCTTTTGGAGCGTTACTGATACGCCAATAAAAAAAGACATGTGGCACTCGAGAACTGCCGCGGCAAAGCTATTGCATAGCATTTTGTTTTCAATAAAATGTATTAAATTAAAAAAAATAACTAACATAATTTTTTTAATTAATAGAAAAGGCTATAGCCTTTTCTTTTGGAGCGTTACTGATACGCCAATAAAAAAAGACATGTGGCACTCGAGAACTGCCGCGGCAAAGCTATTGCATAGCATTTTGTTTTCAATAAAATGTATTAAATTAAAAAAAAATAACTAACATAATTTTTTTAATTAATAGAAAAGGCTATAGCCTTTTCTTTTGGAGCGTTACTGATACGCCAATAAAAAAAGACATGTGGCACTCGAGAACTGCCGCGGCAAAGCTATTGCATAGCATTTTGTTTTCAATAAAATGTATTAAATTAAAAAAAAAAAATAACTAACATAATTTTTTTAATTAATAGAAAAGGCTATAGCCTTTTCTTTTGGAGCGTTACTGATACGCCAATAAAAAAAGACATGTGGCACTCGAGAACTGCCGCGGCAAAGCTATTGCATAGCATTTTGTTTTCAATAAAATGTATTAAATTAAAAAAAAAATAACTAACATAATTTTTTTAATTAATAGAAAAGGCTATAGCCTTTTCTTTTGGAGCGTTACTGATACGCCAATAAAAAAAGACATGTGGCACTCGAGAACTGCCGCGGCAAAGCTATTGCATAGCATTTTGTTTTCAATAAAATGTATTAAATTAAAAAAAAATAACTAACATAATTTTTTTAATTAATAGAAAAGGCTATAGCCTTTTCTTTTGGAGCGTTACTGATACGCCAATAAAAAAAGACATGTGGCACTCGAGAACTGCCGCGGCAAAGCTATTGCATAGCATTTTGTTTTCAATAAAATGTATTAAATTAAAAAAAAAATAACTAACATAATTTTTTTAATTAATAGAAAAGGCTATAGCCTTTTCTTTTGGAGCGTTACTGATCGCCAATAAAAAAAGACATGTGGCACTCGAGAACTGCCGCGGCAAAGCTATTGCATAGCATTTTGTTTTCAATAAAATGTATTAAATTAAAAAAAAAAATAACTAACATAATTTTTTTAATTAATAGAAAAGGCTATAGCCTTTTCTTTTGGAGCGTTACTGATACGCCAATAAAAAAAGACATGTGGCACTCGAGAACTGCCGCGGCAAAGCTATTGCATAGCATTTTGTTTTCAATAAAATGTATTAAATTAAAAAAAAAATAACTAACATAATTTTTTTAATTAATAGAAAAGGCTATAGCCTTTTCTTTTGGAGCGTTACTGATACGCCAATAAAAAAAGACATGTGGCACTCGAGAACTGCCGCGGCAAAGCTATTGCATAGCATTTTGTTTTCAATAAAATGTATTAAATTAAAAAAAAATAACTAACATAATTTTTTTAATTAATAGAAAAGGCTATAGCCTTTTCTTTTGGATCGTTACTGATACGCCAATAAAAAAAGACATGTGGCACTCGAGAACTGCCGCAGCAAAGCTATTGTATAGCATTTTGTTTTCAATAAAATGTATTAAATTAAAAAAAAATAACTAACATAATTTTTTTAATTAATAGAAAAGGCTATAGCCTTTTCTTTTGGATCGTTACTGATACGCCAATAAAAAAGACATGTGGCACTCGAGAACTGCCGCGGCAAAGCTATTGTATAGCATTTTGTTTTCAATAAAATGTATTAAATTAAAAAAAAATAACTAACATAATTTTTTTAATTAATAGAAAAGGCTATAGCCTTTTCTTTTGGATCGTTACTGATACGCCAATAAAAAAAGACATGTGGCACTCGAGAACTGCCGCAGCAAAGCTATTGTATAGCATTTTGTTTTCAATAAAATGTATTAAATTAAAAAAAAATAACTAACATAATTTTTTTAATTAATAGAAAAGGCTATAGCCTTTTCTTTTGGAGCGTTACTGATACGCCAATAAAAAAAGACATGTGGCACTCGAGAACTGCCGCAGCAAAGCTATTGTATAGCATTTTGTTTTCAATAAAATGTATTAAATTAAAAAAAAATAACTAACATAATTTTTTTAATTAATAGAAAAGGCTATAGCCTTTTCTTTTGGAGCGTTACTGATACGCCAATAAAAAAAGACATGTGGCACTCGAGAACTGCCGCAGCAAAGCTATTGTATAGCATTTTGTTTTCAATAAAATGTATTAAATTAAAAAAAAATAACTAACATAATTTTTTTAATTAATAGAAAAGGCTATAGCCTTTTCTTTTGGATCGTTACTGATACGCCAATAAAAAAAGACATGTGGCACTCGAGAACTGCCGCGGCAAAGCTATTGTATAGCATTTTGTTTTCAATAAAATGTATTAAATTAAAAAAAAATAACTAACATAATTTTTTTAATTAATAGAAAAGGCTATAGCCTTTTCTTTTGGAGCGTTACTGATACGCCAATAAAAAAAGACATGTGGCACTCGAGAACTGCCGCAGCAAAGCTATTGTATAGCATTTTGTTTTCAATAAAATGTATTAAATTAAAAAAAAATAACTAACATAATTTTTTTAATTAATAGAAAAGGCTATAGCCTTTTCTTTTGGATCGTTACTGATACGCCAATAAAAAAAGACATGTGGCACTCGAGAACTGCCGCGGCAAAGCTATTGTATAGCATTTTGTTTTCAATAAAATGTATTAAATTAAAAAAAAATAACTAACATAATTTTTTTAATTAATAGAAAAGGCTATAGCCTTTTCTTTTGGATCGTTACTGATACGCCAATAAAAAAAGACATGTGGCACTCGAGAACTGCCGCAGCAAAGCTATTGTATAGCATTTTGTTTTCAATAAAATGTATTAAATTAAAAAAAAATAACTAACATAATTTTTTTAATTAATAGAAAAGGCTATAGCCTTTTCTTTTGGAGCGTTACTGATACGCCAATAAAAAAAGACATGTGGCACTCGAGAACTGCCGCAGCAAAGCTATTGTATAGCATTTTGTTTTCAATAAAATGTATTAAATTAAAAAAAAATAACTAACATAATTTTTTTAATTAATAGAAAAGGCTATAGCCTTTTCTTTTGGAGCGTTACTGATACGCCAATAAAAAAAGACATGTGGCACTCGAGAACTGCCGCGGCAAAGCTATTGCATAGCATTTTGTTTTCAATAAAATGTATTAAATTAAAAAAAAAATAACTAACATAATTTTTTTAATTAATAGAAAAGGCTATAGCCTTTTCTTTTGGATCGTTACTGATACGCCAATAAAAAAAGACATGTGGCACTCGAGAACTGCCGCAGCAAAGCTATTGTATAGCATTTTGTTTTCAATAAAATGTATTAAATTAAAAAAAAATAACTAACATAATTTTTTTAATTAATAGAAAAGGCTATAGCCTTTTCTTTTGGAGCGTTACTGATACGCCAATAAAAAAAGACATGTGGCACTCGAGAACTGCCGCGGCAAAGCTATTGCATAGCATTTTGTTTTCAATAAAATGTATTAAATTAAAAAAAAAATAACTAACATAATTTTTTTAATTAATAGAAAAGGCTATAGCCTTTTCTTTTGGATCGTTACTGATACGCCAATAAAAAAAGACATGTGGCACTCGAGAACTGCCGCAGCAAAGCTATTGTATAGCATTTTGTTTTCAATAAAATGTATTAAATTAAAAAAAAATAACTAACATAATTTTTTTAATTAATAGAAAAGGCTATAGCCTTTTCTTTTGGATCGTTACTGATACGCCAATAAAAAAAGACATGTGGCACTCGAGAACTGCCGCAGCAAAGCTATTGTATAGCATTTTGTTTTCAATAAAATGTATTAAATTAAAAAAAAATAACTAACATAATTTTTTTAATTAATAGAAAAGGCTATAGCCTTTTCTTTTGGAGCGTTACTGATACGCCAATAAAAAAAGACATGTGGCACTCGAGAACTGCCGCGGCAAAGCTATTGCATAGCATTTTGTTTTCAATAAAATGTATTAAATTAAAAAAAAAATAACTAACATAATTTTTTTAATTAATAGAAAAGGCTATAGCCTTTTCTTTTGGATCGTTACTGATACGCCAATAAAAAAAGACATGTGGCACTCGAGAACTGCCGCAGCAAAGCTATTGTATAGCATTTTGTTTTCAATAAAATGTATTAAATTAAAAAAAAATAACTAACATAATTTTTTTAATTAATAGAAAAGGCTATAGCCTTTTCTTTTGGAGCGTTACTGATACGCCAATAAAAAAAGACATGTGGCACTCGAGAACTGCCGCGGCAAAGCTATTGCATAGCATTTTGTTTTCAATAAAATGTATTAAATTAAAAAAAAATAACTAACATAATTTTTTTAATTAATAGAAAAGGCTATAGCCTTTTCTTTTGGAGCGTTACTGATACGCCAATAAAAAAAGACATGTGGCACTCGAGAACTGCCGCAGCAAAGCTATTGTATAGCATTTTGTTTTCAATAAAGTGTATTAAATTAAAAAAAAATAACTAACATAATTTTTTTAATTAATAGAAAAGGCTATATATAGCCTTTTCTTTTGGAGCGCTACTGATACGCCAATAAAAAAAGACATGTGGCACTCGAGAACTGCCGCGGCAAAGCTATTGCATAGCATTTTGTTTTCAATAAAATGTATTAAATTAAAAAAAAATAACTAACATAATTTTTTTAATTAATAGAAAAGGCTATATATAGCCTTTTCTTTTGGAGCGTTACTGATACGCCAATAAAAAAAGACATGTGGCACTCGAGAACTGCCGCAGCAAAGCTATTGTATAGCATTTTGTTTTCAATAAAATGTATTAAATTAAAAAAAAAATAACTAACATAATTTTTTTAATTAATAGAAAAGGCTATAGCCTTTTCTTTTGGAGCGTTACTGATACGCCAATAAAAAAAGACATGTGGCACTCGAGAACTGCCGCAGCAAAGCTATTGTATAGCATTTTGTTTTCAATAAAATGTATTAAATTAAAAAAAAATAACTAACATAATTTTTTTAATTATTAGAAAAGGCTATAGCCTTTTCTTTTGGAGCGTTACTGATACGCCAATAAAAAAAGACATGTGGCACTCGAGAACTGCCGCGGCAAAGCTATTGCATAGCATTTTGTTTTCAATAAAGTGTATTAAATTAAAAAAAAATAACTAACATAATTTTTTTAATTAATAGAAAAGGCTATAGCCTTTTCTTTTGGAGCGCTACTGATACGCCAATAAAAAAAGACATGTGGCACTCGAGAACTGCCGCGGCAAAGCTATTGCATAGCATTTTGTTTTCAATAAAATGTATTAAATTAAAAAAAAATAACTAACATAATTTTTTTAATTAATAGAAAAGGCTATAGCCTTTTCTTTTGGAGCGTTACTGATACGCCAATAAAAAAAGACATGTGGCACTCGAGAACTGCCGCAGCAAAGCTATTGCATAGCATTTTGTTTTCAATAAAATGTATTAAATTAAAAAAAAAATAACTAACATAATTTTTTTAATTAATAGAAAAGGCTATAGCCTTTTCTTTTGGAGCGTTACTGATACGCCAATAAAAAAAGACATGTGGCACTCGAGAACTGCCGCAGCAAAGCTATTGTATAGCATTTTGTTTTCAATAAAATGTATTAAATTAAAAAAAAAATAACTAACATAATTTTTTTAATTAATAGAAAAGGCTATAGCCTTTTCTTTTGGAGCGTTACTGATACGCCAATAAAAAAGACATGTGGCACTCGAGAACTGCCGCGGCAAAGCTATTGCATAGCATTTTGTTTTCAATAAAATGTATTAAATTAAAAAAAAAATAACTAACATAATTTTTTTAATTAATAGAAAAGGCTATAGCCTTTTCTTTTGGAGCGTTACTGATACGCCAATAAAAAAAGACATGTGGCACTCGAGAACTGCCGCAGCAAAGCTATTGTATAGCATTTTGTTTTCATAAAATGTATTAAATTAAAAAAAAATAACTAACATAATTTTTTTAATTAATAGAAAAGGCTATAGCCTTTTCTTTTGGAGCGTTACTGATACGCCAATAAAAAAAGACATGTGGCACTCGAGAACTGCCGCAGCAAAGCTATTGTATAGCATTTTGTTTTCAATAAAATGTATTAAATTAAAAAAAAATAACTAACATAATTTTTTAATTATTAGAAAAGGCTATAGCCTTTTCTTTTGGAGCGTTACTGATACGCCAATAATAAAAGACATGTGGCACTCGAGAACTGCCGCAGCAAAGCTATTGTATAGCATTTTGTTTTCAATAAAATGTATTAAATTAAAAAAAAATAACTAACATAATTTTTTTAATTATTAGAAAAGGCTATAGCCTTTCTTTTGGAGCGTTACTGATACGCCAATAAAAAAAGACATGTGGCACTCGAGAACTGCCGCGGCAAAGCTATTGCATAGCATTTTGTTTTCAATAAAATGTATTAAATTAAAAAAAAAATAACTAACATAATTTTTTTAATTAATAGAAAAGGCTATAGCCTTTTCTTTTGGAGCGTTACTGATACGCCAATAAAAAAAGACATGTGGCACTCGAGAACTGCCGCGGCAAAGCTATTGCATAGCATTTTGTTTTCAATAAAATGTATTAAATTAAAAAAAAATAACTAACATAATTTTTTTAATTAATAGAAAAGGCTATAGCCTTTTCTTTTGGAGCGTTACTGATACGCCAATAAAAAAAGACATGTGGCACTCGAGAACTGCCGCAGCAAAGCTATTGTATAGCATTTTGTTTTCAATAAAATGTATTAAATTAAAAAAAAATAACTAACATAATTTTTTTAATTAATAGAAAAGGCTATAGCCTTTTCTTTTGGAGCGTTACTGATACGCCAATAAAAAAAGACATGTGGCACTCGAGAACTGCCGCGGCAAAGCTATTGCATAGCATTTTGTTTTCAATAAAATGTATTAAATTAAAAAAAAATAACTAACATAATTTTTTTAATTAATAGAAAAGGCTATATAGCCTTTTCTTTTGGAGCGTTACTGATACGCCAATAAAAAAAGACATGTGGCACTCGAGAACTGCCGCAGCAAAGCTATTGTATAGCATTTTGTTTTCAATAAAATGTATTAAATTAAAAAAAAATAACTAACATAATTTTTTTAATTAATAGAAAAGGCTATAGCCTTTTCTTTTGGAGCGTTACTGATACGCCAATAAAAAAAGACATGTGGCACTCGAGAACTGCCGCAGCAAAGCTATTGTATAGCATTTTGTTTTCAATAAAGTGTATTAAATTAAAAAAAAATAACAATAACTAACATAATTTTTTTAATTAATAGAAAAGGCTATATATAGCCTTTTCTTTTGGAGCGCTACTGATACGCCAATAAAAAAAGACATGTGGCACTCGAGAACTGCCGCAGCAAAGCTATTGCATAGCATTTTGTTTTCAATAAAATGTATTAAATTAAAAAAAAAATAACTAACATAATTTTTTTAATTAATAGAAAAGGCTATAGCCTTTTCTTTTGGAGCGTTACTGATACGCCAATAAAAAAAGACATGTGGCACTCGAGAACTGCCGCAGCAAAGCTATTGTATAGCATTTTGTTTTCAATAAAATGTATTAAATTAAAAAAAAATAACTAACATAATTTTTTTAATTAATAGAAAAGGCTATAGCCTTTTCTTTTGGAGCGTTACTGATACGCCAATAAAAAAAGACATGTGGCACTCGAGAACTGCCGCGGCAAAGCTATTGCATAGCATTTTGTTTTCAATAAAATGTATTAAATTAAAAAAAAAATAACTAACATAATTTTTTTAATTAATAGAAAAGGCTATAGCCTTTTCTTTTGGAGCGTTACTGATACGCCAATAAAAAAAGACATGTGGCACTCGAGAACTGCCGCAGCAAAGCTATTGTATAGCATTTTGTTTTCAATAAAATGTATTAAATTAAAAAAAAAAATAACTAACATAATTTTTTTAATTAATAGAAAAGGCTATAGCCTTTTCTTTTGGAGCGTTACTGATACGCCAATAAAAAAAGACATGTGGCACTCGAGAACTGCCGCAGCAAAGCTATTGTATAGCATTTTGTTTTCAATAAAATGTATTAAATTAAAAAAAAATAACTAACATAATTTTTTTAATTATTAGAAAAGGCTATAGCCTTTTCTTTTGGAGCGTTACTGATACGCCAATAATAAAAGACATGTGGCACTCGAGAACTGCCGCAGCAAAGCTATTGTATAGCATTTTGTTTTCAATAAAATGTATTAAATTAAAAAAAAATAACTAACATAATTTTTTTAATTATTAGAAAAGGCTATAGCCTTTTCTTTTGGAGCGTTACTGATACGCCAATAAAAAAAGACATGTGGCACTCGAGAACTGCCGCGGCAAAGCTATTGCATAGCATTTTGTTTTCAATAAAATGTATTAAATTAAAAAAAAAAATAACTAACATAATTTTTTTAATTAATAGAAAAGGCTATAGCCTTTTCTTTTGGAGCGTTACTGATACGCCAATAAAAAAAGACATGTGGCACTCGAGAACTGCCGCGGCAAAGCTATTGCATAGCATTTTGTTTTCAATAAAATGTATTAAATTAAAAAAAAATAACTAACATAATTTTTTTAATTAATAGAAAAGGCTATAATAGCCTTTTCTTTTGGAGCGTTACTGATACGCCAATAAAAAAAGACATGTGGCACTCGAGAACTGCCGCAGCAAAGCTATTGCATAGCATTTTGTTTTCAATAAAATGTATTAAATTAAAAAAAAATAACTAACATAATTTTTTTAATTAATAGAAAAGGCTATAGCCTTTTCTTTTGGAGCGTTACTGATACGCCAATAAAAAAAGACATGTGGCACTCGAGAACTGCCGCAGCAAAGCTATTG